>PVLD010006330.1:0-101326 GCA_004027595.1 Dinomys branickii
GTTTTCTTTTTACTTTGCTGGTGATTTCTTTAGATGTACAAAAACTTTTCAGTAGGATGAGGTCCCAATTTTTGATTCTTTGAAGTGTTTCCCTTGCAGTTTCATTTTTGTTCATGAACTCTCTGCCTACTCCTATGTCTTCAAGATTTTTACCTACTTTCTCTTCCAATAGCTTTAGAGTTTCTGTTTTAATGTTGAGATCTATCATCCATTTTGACCTGAGTTTGGTGCACCGTGATAGACTGGGGTCTATTTTCAGTTTTCGGCAAGAGGCAAGCCAGTTTTTCCAGCACCATTTATTAAACAGGCCTTCTTTTTTCCAGTGAGTTTGGTTGAACCTTTTGTCAAATATTAGGTAGCTGAGTGGGTTTTTCGTTATGGTTGCATCTTCCAGTCTGTTCCATTGATCCTCAGGTCTGTTTTTAGCCAGTACCAGGTTGATTTTATTACAGTAGCTTTGTAGTATAATTTCAGGTCAGGGACTGTGATTCCACCTGATTTGTCCTTATTGCCCGGGATTGCTTTTGCTATTCTGGGTCTCTTCTGGTTCCAGATGAATTTGAGGCATATTTTCTGTAGATCTGTGAGGTATGCTAATAGTAGTTTAATGGGAATTGCATTGAATCCATACAACAGTTTTGGTAGTATGGCCATTTTTACAATGTTAGTTCTTCCTAACCATGAGCAGGGTATGTTTTTCCATTTATTGAGATCCTCTTCGATCTACTTTTTCACAGTAGTGTCGTTTTCACTGAATAAAGCTTTCACATTCTCTGTTAGATTGATTTCTAAATATTTCACTTTCTTGGTTGCTATTGTAAAGGGTATGGTTTCCTCGATTCTCTCTCAGTCTGTTTGTTGTTCATGTATAGGAATGCTATTGATTTTTGGGTGTTGACTTTGTATCCGGCTATGCTGCTGAATATGTCAATTAATTCCAGGAGTTTTCTTGTGGAGTTTTTTGGGCCCTCCATGTATAGTATAATATCATCTGCAAAGAGTGATAGTTTGACTTCTTCCTTTCCTATCCTTATTCCTTTTATTTCTCTCTCTTGTCTGATTGCTCTGGCTAATGCTTCCGGAACTATGTTGAATAGGAGTGGTGACAATGGACATCCTTCTCTTGTTCTTGACTTTAAAGTGAAAGTTTTCAGTTTATGTCCATTTAGTATGATGTTGGCTGTTGGTTTGTTATAGATGGCTTTGATCAGATTGAGGTAGAGGCCATCTATTTCTATTTTTTCTAAGGTTTTTAACATGAATGCATGTTGGACTTTATCGAAACCCTTCTCTGCATCTATTGAGATGATCATGTGGGTTTGTCTTTGACTGTATTAATATAGTACATTACATTAATTGATTTGCGAGTATTGAACCATCCCTGCATTCCTGGAATGAATCCTACCTGGTCGTGGTGTATAATTTTCCTTATGATTCTCTGTAATCTGTTTGCCAATATTTTGTTGAGTATCTTTTTATCTATATTCATTAGAAAGATTGGCCTGTAGCTCTCTTTCTTGGTTGGGTCCCTCTCTGGTTTCGGTATCAGTATAATACTTGCCTCCAAAAATGTGCTGGGGAGAGCTGCTTCCTTTTCGATTTCGTTGAAGAGTTTGAGGAGAGTTGGCATTAGATCTTCTCTAAATCTTTTATAGAATTCTGCTGTGAATCCATCAGGGCCTGGGCTTTTTTTTTGGTATGTTTTTAATAACATTTTCAATCTCATTAATTGATATTGGGTTCTTCAGGATTTTTACGTCTTCCTCATTCAATTTCTGCAATTTGTACCTTTCTAGGAATTTGTTCATTTCTTGTGTATTTTCTATCCTATGGGAATACAGATTTTCAAAGTAGGCATTAATGATCTTTTGCATTTCTTTTGGATCTGTAGTGACTTCATCCTTTTCATTCCTTATTGCATGAATGTGAGATCTTTCCCTTTTTTTTTTTGATAAGGTTGGCTAGGGGTTTATCAATTTTATTTATTCTTTCGAAGAACCAACTCTTTGATTTACTAATTTTTTGTAGTTTTCTTCATCTCAATTGCATTAATTTCTGCCCTGAGTTTTATAATCTTCTCCCTTCTTTGGGATCTTGGTTTGGCTTGTTGCTCTTTTTCTAAGAGTTTGAGGTGCAGCATTAGGCTATTTATTTGCTCTCTTTCTGTTTTCTTTGTATATGAGTTAATTGCTATAAATTTCCCTCAGAGGACTGCTTTCATTGCATCCCACAGATTCCGGTAGGTTGTACTTGCATTTTCATTTATTTTTAGGTACTTTTTAATTTCTTCTTTAACTTCTTGTGTGACCCATTGGTTATTTAGGAGGTTGTTGTCGAATTTCCAAGTGTTTATGTGGTTTTTGGTGTTCTCTTTGTCATTAATTTCCAATTTCATTGCACCGTGGTCAGATAATATGCATGGGATAATTTCAATTCTTTTGCATTTAGGTAGATAAGCTCTATGGGCTAAAATGTGGTCTATTTTAGAGAAAGACCCATGTGCAGCTGAGAAAAATGTGTATTCAGATGTTGTGTGGTGGAACACTCTGTATACATCTATTAAGTCCATTTGTTCACGCTTTTGGTTCAGGTCTGTTATTTCTTTGCTGAGTTTCTGTCCGGTTGACCTGTCTCTTTGCGTCAGAGGGTTTTTTAGGTCCCCTATTACAATAGTGTTATTAGTTATTTGATTTTTTACGTCTGTTAAGATTTGACTTGTAAAGTTAGGTGCACCATTATTTGGTGCATAAATGTTTAGGATTGTTACCTCTTCCTCTTGCAGCTTTCCCCTAACTAGTATGTAATGCCCTTATTTATATCTTTTGATAGTTTTTGGTTTGAAGTTTACATTGTCTGCAAACATAATAGCTACCCTTCCTTTTTTCTGGGGACCTGTTGCATGGAGAATTGTTTTCCAACTTTTAACTTTCAATCTGTGGATTTCCTTTTGAGTGAAATGTGTTTCCTGTATATAGCACATTGTTGGATTGTGTTCCTTAATCCACTCTTCCAATCTTTTCCTTTTGACTTTTGAATTGAGGCCATTTACATTAATGGCTATCATGGTTATATGTTGGCTTATTCTAGTCATGTTATTTACTTGTTGTTTTCCTTCTTTTCCTGACTGTTTACTTGCTTGTTCTGTTTAGGGAGTTATTTCTATTGTTGTTCTCGTTATTGTGGTCTCTTTTTTCTCTGTCTAGAATATCTTTTAGTGCTTTTTGCAATGCTGGTTTAGCACTCATGAAGTTCTTCAGTTGTTCTTTGTCGTGGAAATATTTTATTTCTCCACTGAATTTGAGGGAGAGTTTTGCAGGATACATCAGTCTGGGTTGGACGTTGTTTTGTCTCAGAATCTGTAATACCTCACTCCAAGTTCTTCTTGATTTCACGGTTTCTGTTGAGAAGTCTGCTGTGATTCTGATGGGCTTTCCTTTATAGGCGATCTGTTTCATTTCTCTAGCAGCTTTTAATATTGTGTTCTTTTGCTGGATATCTGGGATCTTGACTATTATATGCCTGTGTGTGTTTTTCTTTGGGTTATGGATCGCTGGTGTTCTATATGCCTCGATTAACTGAACTTCAGTATCTTTTACCTTGTTTGGGAAATTTTCTGCTATTATTTCAGCAAATATTCTCTTTTTATTGTTTGTGAGGTCTCCTGCTGTTTCACTCACTCCTATAACTCGAATATTGTTACGTTTTGCCTCATCTTGGAGCTGTTGGATTGACTTTTCTTGTGTCTTTGATGATATTATGAGATTCTTCCTTTCACGCTCATAAGCTGCCATGCTGTCTTCAAGGTCTGAGATTCTATCTTCGGTTTCATTTAAGCGGTTTTGCAAGCTTTCAGTGTAAGTTTTCCAATCCTGACATTCTCTTTGGACCTGTTTCATTCTTGGTAATCCATTCCTAAATTGCTCTTGTAACGTTTCCATTTGTTTCCTATTTTCTTCTAATCTTTTATCTATTTCTTCTCTATGTGTACGGAACATTTCTTCCATTATTGTTTTCAGTTCATTTTTTGACTGAGACATCATTGCAGGTATGTGGCTTATTTCTGCTTTAAGCTCTTTTATGGCCTGTTGGAGTTGTTTCATTTCTGATGCAACCGTTTCATAACTTGCAGGTATGTGGCTTCTTGGTTCCCCTGTATCCTCGCATTCAGAACTTGTTCTGGGTGGGGTTGAGTTCTGAGACTGCGTTTTTTTCCTCTGTTTTCCCATTTTTGGGTATCAGATTCAAAATGTTGAGCGCTAAATTCCCCAGCCAGTTCAGCAGGCAAAGGTCTGCTGCAGAGGCTGCTCCAATGACTCCTTCTCTTTGGGAGAATATCCCCTAAGCTTTCTGCTGGGAGATCCACTTAAATGGCTGCTCAGATGCTGCTTTGTGGACCTTGCTATTCCCTACCCCGAGACCTGGCTGGGGCGCATAAACAGATCACCGCCCCGGGGACCCTGCGGGCAGGGGCCGCTGAGGTGTTCCTCCCTGGGTGGAGCTCCTCCCCCACTCAAAAATCCCGTCGGGGCGCCCAGCCAACTCTTCCGTCCCGGGGACAGTGCAATCAGAAGTGCTGCTCGGTTGTCCCTCGCTGAGCGGAGTTTCTCCCTGACTCAAAAAAACCAGTCAGGGCGCCCAATCAACTCACCCTGGGATCATGCAGGCAGGAAAGCCACTCAGATGTATCTCCTTGGGCCGAGCTTCTTCCCATCTCAGAAATCCTATTGCGGTGCTCACTCAGCTCACCCGTTCCGAGATCCCTGCCGGCAGGAGATCCCAACGCTCCCCTGCCTCCTCGGCGTTCTCGCAGGAGCCACCAATGCTCTCCAGCTAAGGATGCCGCCGGCTGCGGGGTCGGGGCTCTGAGTAGGATCCCGTTCAGTTGTGCGGATTAGCGCAGTCTGCCCGAGGAGTGCGTTCTCTGAGTTTGCTCTGCTCCGCCACCTCCAAAAATTCCTGGTTGCGGCCGCCTGTACCCGTTCGTGTTTGGGAGATTGATGGGTCCATCCCGCCGTGATCTCACTCAGTGTTACGTGGGGCTCGGCGAAGCCGAGGCCTGTGCAGCGATGATTGCCTCGGGCCCCCAGCTTTCAGTGCCCGTCCACTTCTCGCAGGCGTATCCAACCGACCCGTTAATGCTCAGGCAGTGCAGAGCAACACGTTCAGTTGGAATTTCGCAGCCGTGGACCCGGCATCCGCACGCGAAAGATTGGTCCCTGGGAGAGTTTCCCTCTGCTGCTCACCTGGTCGCCATCTTCCCTGCCTTCCTATTTGACTGTTTTTTAAAACTAAAGCAGAAAAGTTGGAAAATTATAATAAATATTGAGAAAAACAACCCAGGAATTTGTGGGAGATATATCCAACTTTGAAAATTGTGAAGTCATGTGTGGTGCGTGGTCCCCTGAGCCTCTACTCCCAGCTGAGGTGGGGGGAAAGTTTGAACTCAGAAGACAAGGAGTTTGAGATCATCCTGGGCAATATAATATCTCTCTCTGTCTTCTCTCTTTCTGCACCCCAGAAGAAAAACTACTTTTAAAATGCAGATATGAACTGCTTTAAATGAGGTGGAGTAGATGAAGAAAGATCAGAGGTCAGAGTGAAATAAAACTACAATATGGATAAAAGAATTCAAGTGCTGGTTAACTGTAGAACCATTGAAGGAAATCAAAGGATAGGAGATGCAGAAAAGGAAAACACCCCAGAGTTTCCATCTACTGTGAATATGTCAACTCAATGTACACACGGAGGGTAGGACCTTGTCAGTCTAACACCCAGAAGGAACAGCTGCTAGAAACAAAATAACTACTGAACTTGTTAGATCTCATAGTTGACAAGATGAGAGAGTAAAGTCTCAGGCAATTTCCATCTCTGACAAAGCAATTTCCATGCAAAGCAAATAGAATTTTGGGGGAATCACATAAAACCTTTGCTTTTAGATATTTGACAACAGAGCAACTGGAATTATCTCTGAAATGAGAAATTCTATGAGATGAGCCCCATGTTTGCCATCACTCTACGCCTGGAGATAGTCTCCTGGTCTTGACAAAAGGCAGAATTCAACATGATTTCAGTGATTTTTGTGAGGCAGAAACGTGAACTTTGTTTAAAGGAAGGTGTAGTAGCTACAATGTCTAGGCAGAAAAAAATGGCATCAATCTTATTAAAAGATACTTGTGTTTAGAACTAAGTACCAGTCTCTGCTGGGTGAAAACCCAGAATGCCAGACAGCAAACAGCTGCAGTGGCAATGTCATCAGCAGCTCAGTGCTGCAAACCATCCCAATTCACCATTCTGAGCAGAGAAACAGTGTTGTACCTGTGGCCCATTTGTGAGTTACTCCCTGTGATAGTTCACTGACTGTCAACTTGAATGACAAATACCCAGCTAAATTGCATCAGTATAGTTCTGGTGTGTCTGAGGGGATTCAGTGAAGATGGATGATCCACAGTAGAGTGGCGTGTTGCCTGGATGGTATAAACGGGAAACAAAGAATTGCATTTCACCTCCATTTCTTTGGGGGACCTCCAGTCTTCACCTTCACCTTGGAGTCATTTCCTGCCTTCCAGAGCCACCTCTTCAGCCTCCGTCACTGGTCCTTCACCCTCCTGATATGAACTTGCATGGGACACTGTAGTGAGCTCCAGGCTTCCACTGGTTCCTTCCCATCTCCAGTGTGTGTACTGAACTTTTGCACTCTCCACACCCATTCTGTGGGCAGCCACTATAACCCAATCTTGTAAGATTTTATATATTTGCATATCCAACATTAGATGTTTCTCTAGTAAGTAATGACTGCTAAAATTCCCAAAGTTCCCATAGGTAAGAGTGCTTAAACTAACTTTAAAGAATAGTCTAGATCTACTACGAATAAAAAATAAATCAAAAGATTAAGTCAAATGAATGCTATGGTAAAATAAAAACTTTTAAGAATAATTATTAGAATACACTCCTCTTTGTTGGTTGATGTCATTGAACCTCACTTCAGTAGTAACAGAGGCAAATGAACTTAATAAAGATCTTTAAAATAAGGGTAAATCAGCTCACATCTAGAACTTACTCTTCCTTTTTCTGTGTTGCACCCATATTTTGCTCTTTTTCACTTGTTTTGCTCTCTTTTATCTAAGCAAAATTCATGTTCTATGAAAACTAAGGCATCTCCTTAAAAAAAGCACTGTTTCATCTTTGTGAAGTTTAATAAGCTTCTCTGTGATTTTCAGATTCATAAACACCAATTATATCGGGGGCAAAGCAGCTGCTGATCTTAATACCATTGTCTTTATTACCTCTTGTGCGAGTGCTCTGGCCCGGTTTTTCTCTTCTCTAATCATGCAGACTTCAGATGAATATTAATTAACAGACTGATGAATATATCAAAAGAGGTTAAACGAGGGTTATGGTAGGCACTATTTACTCCCACATTAGTTAATTTTCATTTTAAATGAGATTCAGAATGCAAAATAAATTTAAGTGTAATTAGACTTCCCTGCTATTTTTCAAGTTCAGTGTGACAAATTCGATTTTTGAAAGGTTAGAATAAACATGTTAGTATGATTTGATATTTTAAAAGGTCAAAATATTACCTTTTTACACAACATCAAATAAATGGTGATTACATATTACACTTTGTAATTTAAAGAAATGTGGTAGGAATTTATTTAAAAGTATAAATATTATATATTAAAACTTTTTAATCTATCAATTTAAAACTGAGATCCAAAGTTGTGCTAGCTATGATCACAAAGTTCTGAGTAAAATAACAATATATTTCCAGTATGATTTTCTTTGGAATTTCAGCAGCTACTGACTTAATCAATTGCTCACTGCATTTCTGCTTGCTTAAATGATACCTATAAAAAAATCCACCTCATTCATTATCTTTCCTGAGAAACTGACATTTTATTTGTGACGTTAAGATAGATACACATATTTTCTACTTTTCATAGAAGTCAACATACTTGAAATAATGATTTCTTTACTAACATTCTATACAGTTTAAGGAGATCTAATGTAGAAATAACATTAGAAAATAAATTATTTCAAATCCTCATCAAGTTACATTTTACAAATTACATAGGGCTGAAACTTTTTTGGTTATCATTATGAAATTTTAAAGTGTAGGTCCTATTCTGTAAAGGGCGCTACTAAAACATGTTCTGTGTTTGTTATTGCCACTCCACATAATTAGAAATAATTTTGTAGTTACTGTCCAATAAGCTACAACTCGTTTAAAGTCTAAACACCTTCCAAGTATGTTAGAGGTATGCTATATATATGTGTGTGTGTGTGTGTGTGTGTGTGTGTGTGTGTGTGTATATATATATATATATATATATATATATACTTGGATGTGAATTTGAATACAGCGAGGTCCCTACTTACAAAAGAGTTTGGTTCTTGGAGAGTGTTGTAAGGAGGATTCATTTGTAAGTTGACAACAGCTTGGACACAAATACATAATATAAGATAAAAAAGTGAAACATACACAAATATTGTAAATAAACTGTTTTTATTAGTACACACATGAGCACTACTTGTGTGATTTGTTGCCATCTGCAAGTGATCATAATGTGAGGTCTGTTTGTATCTGTGATAATCCACAACTCAAATGTTGACAAGTCCAGGACATGCTAAGTATGTAAAGATAATCATTGATATGGAAAAATTTATACATGAATATATGTATATTGAATTTCTTACTGAAAATAGGACACTTTCTTCCCTTGTGCGTATCAAAGCAGGGCTTGGTTATGACCAGATCTATTCACCACCAATAAAATTTTGGGAAAAATGAGTAATATGCTTATTTGTTTAGATGCTGCAAGTTAACATACCCACTGTCGTCCAAGAATCACTTCTCCGACCAAAGTTTTTCATTTACTGCTTCTTCTAAAACATTCTCAAATCAGTTTTATTCAACCTCCAGCCTTAATTCTGTTTCTAACTCTCAAATTAAATGTCTCCTTTAGTGGTAGAAAATCAAGAAAATCCAACTGTGTGACCAAGAAGTGAAAGACAGCTTCCCAAGTGTCTGCAAAGTGGGTGCACTAAATGCCAGAAATTTCTGTAGAGGGAAGATGATGGGAAAGAGCTGAGAGAAATATTTCAAACTTTGTTGATATGTATATATTTAAGAATACTTGTTATCATTAGGACTTCTAAAAAAATATGCATTGCAAATATCTAACTAAAGTTTTAATCGCATCTATAGAAAGCCATTCCGTTACCTGAAGGCCTTTGCTAAGTTTCCAGCTCCAAATCTCCCATGACAGAATTACGTTACTGTGGTGACCAAGTGTCCGCTTTCTGTTGCATCTGTATCTATGTTGTTGTGTCTTTAATCGCATACCTTATGCTCTTTATTTCCTGAAGTAAAAACAAATAATGACAGGACAAATATACGAACTCTTCTGAACCAGACAATATCTATTATTTTCAGCCATGTGTTATATTTTCTCTTTTGTTTTGTAGCATATTGTTTAACACTCTGGCATTTTAAGTTAAAAATAATTCTTCACTTTTACATTGGAATACACCATAATATGATCCCAAGATTGTGTAATGATGGCATTCCACCTGTGCCCTGGGAGACTTGATGGTAAATGAGTGGGAAGACCTTACAGAGGTCCAAAGGCAGGCAGTATCTGTTTCTCTTTATAATGTTGATTTTTAAATTATCAGGAAAAAGAAAACTGTAAGTATCTTAGCTTAAATTAAGCTCTAAAAATACTGCAGTTTAGTCTTCTTGGCTATGGCAAAGTAAGATTGAGACTCAATTAATCCAAAGCCATTTATTTGCCCTGACACTTTCAAAGGCAGGTTTGCATTTTCTTGTTGTTATAAGGGTTATTAATACTGAGTTTAGTTAAGAGAGATATTTTAAACATCTTTTCTGCTCGGATTGCACTGTGAATGCAACAATGGAATGGTATTAAAGCAGACATAAGGCATTTTCTTGTGACTTGGCTTTCAGATCATGTTAATAGATTCTAACATTTTCCTGCCCCAGCAAATCACCCAACAAAGACCTTATTGAACTGCATATAGGTATTGCTACCAACATTTATTTATCTCAAAATTTCAGAGGGCAAGTGCAATTTTTCAATACAGGAAGCTTTTCTGTATGTGAAATGCATCTTGAGAGCCTCATGTTTCTACATCTTTAGTAATCAAAGTGATCTTGATGTAATCTGTGCATCTGTGGACCCCATGGGGTTAGTTTCATATTTAAGCAACGAGTACATTAATAGATAATGCTAAACTCTGATTTTTTTCCCAATAATTTTGTTAAATTAACAAATCTAAGCAGGGCTATAGCTCAGTGGTACAGCGCTGCCTGGCAAGCAAAAGGTTGTCAGTTTGATTCCTGGTACCGAAAAGAAAGAAAAGAAAATCAAGACTTCTGCTATTGTTTCTATTGGTCATGAGTCTGTTTTTTACTTGTAAAGCTAGAGTCCTTGTAGACAAGGGCACATGGGCCTGTATGCACACACAGACACAGCAAGAGTATATTTATCCTTTGCCAAGCACAAGGAATCTTAACTGCTTCATATTTGAAGGAGAAACAACAGAAAGACTGTTATGTTCCATGTATAACAGTCTATGATTCACTTTACACGTTTCCTTTTCATTTTATAATTATTATAAAAGCATTATTATTTTAAAAGACTAGAGTTTATCTGGAATGTAAATGTGTCCATTTGTAGAAAACACTTCTTTTGCAAAAGTCTACCTACAAGATTATTGAAATAAACCTAAGCTTATATTTTAGTCTATATTTCTGTTCTCCTCACTAAGAGATACCTGTAGGAAGAGCTTAATTTGAGTACATGTTTTGTAATGCACTAAAAGGGATTTTGGATCTAGAATTATGTATGATGCTTTATACTAATTTCAGATCTTTGTTTAATTAATCTATTGACTCTGGTAATCTTTTTTAATACTCTTAACCAATATCTATATAATGATAATATAAGACTACCTTTTCTGACATATTTTGTGATTCTGAGTAAAAATAAAGAAACATTTAAAATTCCACCAGAATATATTTTGACCAAATATATTGGATCATATTTGAGAAGTTGTTTAGTTCATAATCCTATAAAAGAGGCGAAAACATGACTTCTCAGCAACTTCATTTATTTAATCTTGAAGAGTTCTGTTAGAGCTTGAGAATAACTTTACTAATTCCCCCCCCAATGAAGTCAATTTATAAATTAGAAGACAAAGAAAACAATCACACGTAGAAAGACCAGGATGTTAATATATGAAACAGAATAAAAATTATTTTAGATATATTAAGTATCATTCTCAATGCAAGACTAGTGAAGCCAAATTAATTAAAATTTTGACATTTACCCACCACTGTGAAAGATTTTATTTTTATGAAATAATTTTCTCATTAATTGTTCTAGGAAGACACACTATATTTTATGATCACATTATGATTGCTAACAACATGCTCTGAGATATACTTCTGAATTGTATTTGAAAGAAGATTAGTTGACTTATAGTAGTGCTTTGTCACAATCTCATTCCTGGGACTCTCAATGTTACTTGTGTCATGATTCTCTATTTTGGACTGACTGTACGTCTTCTTTTAAATAGCTAGTAATTTAGATGCTGCTTCCTGTTATAGTTTTAATCATCTCACACCTGAGCCTAAGCAATATTGCTAAATAGTCGTGAACACAAAAAGTCACGGTGCCTCAAAGCGGAGATGCTCTAATAGGTGCTCTAGACTCTAATTTATTCACTATGTCCAGTTGCATTTTATATATTTTTCCTATGATGTATTTTTTACAGTAATACAAAAATTCCTTAACTAGCAAACAGAAAACTAAAACTGAAATTGTAAACACATGTCTAAACATATGCACCGTTGAATGACCCTGAGAGCTGTATATTTTGGAGCAGGAGGTTTAACTAACAAGACTTTCTCTGCTGCTTTGGACAGAAAGAGTTGTATTATTCTTTGGTGCTCTAGGGAAAAATTGATTACTTGTAGATCATGGAACCAACATGAGAAATTTTCTTTCTTTCTTTCTTTTTTTTTTGCTTTTTGAGATAGGGTTTCATTATGCAGTTCAGGCGGGTCCTGAACTTACTTTACAGTACAAGCTGGCCTCTATCTTCCTGCCTCAGCCTTCCGCATGCTGGGAATACATGAATGTGCCACTACACTTGGCAAGAAATTCTCTTAATTTAACAAACCTGTAAATTTGAATGACTATTTTAATACTTGAGATATGAAAGTATTATTGTACACATGTATATAAAGGTACCAATATAAGATATCCATATTATTTTGAAGACCAAAAATGTATCTAGAATAAACTTGCTAATCAAGTGTAAGCTAATTAGAATTAGATATCTGGAACATATATTTAAAGAACAACTTGCAACATTTTTTAAATGGTACATTAATACACAAATTAAATCACAAGTGGAGAAATGACTTTACTGTGTTTATAGATATTAAAGAACCAGCCCATGAACTTTCAGAAATATGGGAGTTATTTTTTATTAATATAATGGCTGAAGAGGTAAAATTTATTGTAGTGGGTTATAATGATTAATCCTGGTACACCACATTGACTAGATCAAAAACCACCTAGAAATCCATATTAAAAAGAGAATAAAATTAAAGGTCGATATTAGGAAGCAAAAGCTGAGTGTTTTACAAAAGAGAAGCAGACAAGAGATGATGGGATTGGTGCATGCAAGAAGGCAAGAGGGAATAAAAAAGTAATTAAAGTGTTTTATTACATGCACCAACTCCCGACAGGAACGACATCACTACATACTTGCAAACGTGGACTAATACAAAATACAAACTGAAAAAAGGAAAACTTAGGACATCAGTAAATCTATCTAGCCTATATATACATATATTCCATTCTGTTTCTCTAAAATCCCTAACAACAGCTCTCTGACATGATTAGTCTCTTACAATGCAGAGAAGAGTGTGGCACAGTGAAGAATTGCCTTCTTCAAATTGCTAATAGTGTTCTCTTGAAAAACATTTGCTATATGTAACACCAGCAGCATCACTAACAACAAAACACACTTGAAGATGCCTTAAGAAGGAAAGAGAGACCCATGAAATCCTTCTGGATGTTGAACTCCATGTCTAACATTATTTAAATAAGATGAAGCAAACCCAGTCAGAGAGTCTGATCATTTAATGTTTTAAAGCATATAAAATACTCTACTTAATTTATTCAAATGGAATTCCATATGATTGAAAATGGATTACAGGAGCATAGAACATACTTTTTGAGTGTAATTTATAAAATGAGAAAGCACTTTCTCTGAAGTAATTATTATAACAAGAGATGTTATATTAACATAACACTAGTGAAGGAAAATCTACTAAATTTTAAGTGTTAAATTACAACTACTTAAAAATAGCATAAGTAAATATAACATGAAATAGTCACAGTTCTCAGATGAGCCAAAGCAAATTATTCTATTATTTCAACATTTCCTGTAATAATGAAGCAATCAAATATTCTGCTTTATTATTAATTAGACCATAAAGAGAGGTGAAATATTTTGATATTCAGTGTTAATAATTCAGTAGTAGTAAAAAAGATGAGTATATAAAATTATACAATAATAAGTAAATGGGGCCAGAGTTTTCCTATCTTCACACTGTGAGATAAATGTACACTTGTTTATAATGTGGGCTTGATGGTATCTCAATAAAAGAGACACAGGAGAAATATTTTCTATAAGTGATATGAAAAATATGGGTAATATGATGGAAAGAAAATGCTGCAAATCACAATGAAATGTTTTAGGTGAGTTAATAAAATCTCAGAACAATTACATGTATAAATATATGGTAGAAAATATTAGTTGATTCACGCTATTATTGTGAAAATAAAATTCTTAATTTAGAATAGACAGTTAAGAAAATATCTTCACAGCCTTACCAGCATTTGTTTTTGGTTTATTTCTTAAGTTAGCCATTCTGACTGGAGTGAGATGAAATCTCAACGTTGTTTTAATTTGCATTTCTTGAATGCCTCAGGATGTTGAACATTTTCTCATGTATTTATTTGGCATTTGTGTATCTTTATCTGAGAAGTGTGTATTCATCTCAGTTGCCCATTTCTGGATTGGGTTGTTAAATTTGGGAAGGTTGATGTTTTTTAGTTGTTTATATATTCTAGATAGAAGACCTTTGTCTGAGGGATAGCCAGTTAAAATTTTTTTCCCTGGGTTTTCTTTCTGTGGATTTTCATTTTGCTCTGCTGGTGATTTCTTTAGATGTGCAAAAACTTTTCAGTAAGATGAGGTCCCAGTTGTTGATTCTTTGAAGTATCTCCTATGCAGTTTGGTCTTTGTTCATGAATTCTCTGCCTACCCTTATGTCTTCAAAACTTTTACCTATTTTCTTTTCCAATAGATTTAGTGTTTCTGTTTTAATATTGAGATCTGTGATCCATTTTAACTTGAGTTTGGTGCCTGGTGATAGACTTGGGTCTATTTTCAGTCTTCGACAAGTGGCAAGCCAGTTTTTCCATCACCATTTATTAAAGAGGCTATCTTCCTTGCAGTGAGCTTGTTTGGCCCCTTCGTCAAAGATTAGGTGGTTGAGTCTGTTTGTGGATGTGGCTGTTTCTTCCAATCTGTTCCATTGGTCCTCAGGTCTGTTTTTTAGCCCATATCATGTTGATTTTATTACTGTGCTTTGTACTATAGTTTCAGATCAGGGATTGTGATTCCACCTGACTTGTCTTTGTTACCCAGGATGGATTTTGCTATTCTGGGTCTTTTCTGGTTTCAGATCAATTTTAAGAATGTTTTCTCTAGATGTGTGACATAAGATAATGGTATTTTAATGGGAATTGCACTGAATCTGTACAATAATTTTGGTATTATGGCCTTTTCATAATGTTGGGTCTTCCTATCCATGAGCAAGGAATATTTTTCCATTTACCAAAGTTCTTTTTGATCTCTTTTTTCAGAGTACTGTAGTTTTCATAGAATATATCTTTAAGAAATCAACCAATAACAGGTGCTGGTGAGGCTGTGGAGATATAGGAACTTTTCTCCACTGCTGGTGGGAATGCAGATTGGTGCAGCCACTGTGGAAATCAGTTTGGAGATTCCTCAGCAAACTAGGTCCAGAGGTCTCATTCAACACAGTTGTTGTCCTTCTGAGTATTTTCCCAGAAGATCTCAAAACATCATATCACAGCAATATATGTGCACCTATGTTTATAGTAGCACAATTTGTCATAGCTAAATCATGAAAGCAAGCCAAATGTCCATCCACTGAGGATTGGATAAAAAAAAAATTGTGGTATTTTTATATAATGGAATGTTACTCACCTATTAAAGAAAGATAAACTCAAGGCTTTTCTAGGTAAGTGGTCACAACTAGAGACCATACTCATAAGTGAAATAAATCAGACCTGCATTTGTAACAAACATGTTGTTTCACTAGTGTAAGAACCTGAAAGAGTGAAGAAAAATTATGAAGTATGATAAACATTGTGAAACAAAAGGAAACTGTTCAAAAGTAAATAGCAACTGGGGTGAGGGAAAACAGAAAAGAAAGAAGGGGAAATTATGCATATATGTATATACAGGATAGCTAACATAGTTGTACTACTGAATTCTATCACTTTATTGAAAGGAACAGTTAATGATTATTTGATCAATCTTGCATGTCTATATTTGTTTTCCTGAGTAACCAATTTGAAGTTATCAATATATAATACAACATCCATTGTTAATTCCGTTACCTTGCCTTTAATTTAGTATTGCTTGTACTATTCTTGTGTTACTTTGTAAATGGCTGTTTGTTAATATGTTTTCATTCTTTTACTTTTAAAAATAAAAAAGAATTATATATTTTTAAAAATGAGACAATCTGTGAGACAGAACACTATAAAATCAAAAGAAACAAAAATAATTTTCATGCAAATTATTAAGGAAAAATTACAATGCAAATATATAAGCAAAGCATTGTGATCTCTTAGAAAAGTAATGAAAGCAGAACATGTTCAAAGTTATAAGCATTTAGGAATTTTAAACATGCAAGCATTTTCAACTTCACTAGTCATAAATCAAGATACTGTGACCATGGGCTGTCTCATTTGCATGACATTAACACCAATTTTATGTATGTATTTCCTGCCTGTGATGGTGATTTGTGTAAGCAATGGTGATAAAGTTTCTTCAATGCTTATTTTCTATCTAAAAGTGATTCCCATGATAGAAAGAACACTGAAAAAGCTTCACAGACGTTGCCACAGCATTATTTATATTAGACTAATTGAAATAGCCCTGGCACCCAGATCAAGAGGAGCTCGCTAGATTAATTGGATTGACTGTAGAGTTAGATTTAAATGCTACTGATATTATAGTGATATACTATTTTGCTACGGCAAAATGAAAAAAATTCTATATATTCAATGTTTTCTTTCACCAAGGGAGTGGGTACAATTTACAAACTCATACACTAAAGCCAAACAAATAAAAAAATACTGGAAAATAATACACAAATATCTCACAAATGATTTTAAAGTGAGTATAGGACACTGGATAAAGCTTTATCTTTTTGTATATCTTAAATTACAAACTATTGACAATGATAATGCATTCATTTTATACCATAAAATTATGCTATTTATTAAACACATTATTAATGAGTACAGTTATTGTAAGTACTGTTTATTAAATTAAAAGTCCTCATTTTTGTATAAGTACTTACTACTTCTATAGATGAATAAATTCTATTGTGATAAATACCTGCAGGCATATTATTTCTGATGATTGCTCAAGTACTTTTTCTGCGTAATTTTCCAATGAATACTTACATAGTCTAACTCCCAAAATTCCACAGTGTGCTTGTCAGGACAGATTTTAGAATGAAGAATATTTCAGAAATGGTGAGCTTGTTCACCTTCGCACCTAAGTTATACTTGAAGCCTGAGTGGATGTTGACAACCTCCGATTCCTTCATAAAACTACCAAACACCTATTTTACATTCATTAAACAATGTCAGTTAGGTGAAAAAATGAGGCCTATTATTCTCCAAAAAGATGACTCTGCTTTCATTAAAACACATACTTTTTGTGAGGTAAGTGTAATGTTCATTGTGCTCATTTGCATTATTGGATCTGTTAATATTCCTTACAGATCTGATTCTGGAAATGGTTTTGAGAAAATAAACAAATCAATAAAGCACTACAAAGTTGAAACACTTTCCTAGCTTGGCTACCAAGGCAAAGAGAAACATCATTCATAAAAGTTAAAATTAACTTTTTTGTCCTATTGCTTTGAATATCATGAAATCGAAGGACATAATTATTTGTTTTCAAACATGATCGGAAAACATTTCTTGAAATGTAATTAACATGTCAAAGATTCACAAAAAGTTGTTGCAATTTTTTTTCATTTTCTAGTGAAATACGTCAAACCTTTTAATGTGATTCTCAGTTTCTTGTTCCACAGCTAACACCAGAATATTGCAGAGTAAGTGAAAATATATCAATGAGTTCATACAACATATAATTTTATTCCATTTCAGAAACATGCAAAAATTTCACTATCATGCCCTGAATAATCTGGAATCTCATATAGTTCTACGTTTGCCTATTGTTATGGAATTTGCACTTTTACTTCCTGTCAAGAAATATTTTATAGTAGTATTAAAGCAATCTACTTTTAAAAAAGACTTGTCGATTTCACCTTGGACGCACTATGCTTAGTTATTCTGAAGAACTTTTGGGTTTCGGGGTTCCGCTCACGCTCTCCATACGTGCACACAGCGGTAGTGGCGTGACGGAGGACAGGCTGCACATTGGGAGCAACAGCTTGGGACGCATACATGAGCGCTCGGTCACATGATGTGAACAATAGCCGAAGAGTGAAATCACTTAGTTTCCTCCAACGATAGTTTCTCCTTAAGGGAAGTCATAATCAGAACACAGCGCGATCTTGAAGAGGAAAGCTGAAGCAGTACAAAGTTTCAGATAAAATATTAAAAATTACAAAGAAAAGCATTCTTTTGAAAGTGATTTTATCTTAATGTATTTTTGATCTTCCAATCTCTAAAGCTGAGCACTTACCTAAGAGCACAAGTGGATCTGGATTCCTGGATGTGATGACTGGCCCTTATTTTATGACACGCTAATTTGTAAATAGGCCTGTGGAAAAATATTGTAATTTTCCAAGCTGAGTAGAGTGAGAATGCATTTAAATACTCATGTAGACTGAGTTAGAAAAAAAATAAATATAGTTTTTCTCTAACAAAGGGCTAATGTCATGAAAAATACACACATAATAACCAAAGTAAATAATAAATATAAGCAAAATATTCTCCAGTCTTGTAAGTTAGGAATAGCTGTTTGTTGTCCATATCTTCAGCCTCGTGTTGTTCAAACACACACCCTGGCTTCTTGGTGATCTCTGCACCTTCCATTTGCTTATGCTGAATTTCTAAGCAATTAAGCAACAATTTCGCTTTATAAACACTATGGCATACTACTGTACTCTCACGCAGTGTGCAATTTATCAGTTTAAAGCTGTTAAAGAGGACAAAGATGAAAAAATAATGCAACTACCAAATACCTATTTTACATTAATTAAACAATGACACTTACGTGAAACAATGAGGCCTATTACTCTCAAAAAAGATGATATGTTTTCATTAAAACACATACTTTTTTGAGGGAAGTGTAATGTTCATTATGCTCATTTTTATTTGCTAGGTCATACATATAATTTAAATGTACATTTTTATAGTTTATATTGTCTACCAGTTTTATGCCCATTTCCTGTTCTGTGCAGCCAGTATCACCAGCATATTCATACAGTATTTTCCAAGCCCAAATAGACTGGGCATGTCAGCTTATGCCTAAGCCCTATCATTCAAGATATTTTCCATGCTTTTTACTCCTGCCCAATTTCCATGTTGGCTCTGCAATTCATTTTGCTGTATTGCCAATGAAACACCCTCATTAGGCATTTTCTTGCACCCAGGTAGATTTTCAGCTGTGTATCTTTAATCTCAGTGCATTTCGTATTCAGCACTGTCACTTGGTTGTGCATGTCTCCATTAATTTTAACTTGACTTTAATGTGTACAACTGACATTTCTTTATTCAGAAAACAAAGACCACACCCTCGCCACCATGTGTGTGTAGTTCTTGCTTTTCTCACAAAGCATTGAGAGATACTCTTTTCAAGTTTCAGGCCCACTCTGATGAAATAAAATATTTCACTCCACATTCCAGGTACTACCTCTGGCTTCCTTTGGCAATGTGGACAAAGCTATAAATATTCTGGTTTTCCTTGTAATAGTGTTCCTGTACAAGAAATGTAAAACTCCTCTGCTTATTCTGCAGAACAGTTCTGCAGTAGACTAGCACTAGACTTTGCAAGTGGGTTGATTACATCTGTGTACCTGGTCTTACCTGTGCCATAAATATTAAGAGAAGTCCCTCTTCCATTGTCTTGGTCCTTGGCTGAGAAGAAAAGATTGCATGTTCAGGAGTGAGTTACCCTTTCTAAACTGCTTGTGCTCTTTCACCTCTTGATGTAGTATTGCAGAGAAAAACTTGATTTATCTGAGCGGACCCAGAGAAGGGTGGTTTTCACCCACACTTAGGAGGTTCTGCAACACCAGCTCAGCAAAGCCTCGCTATCAGTAACTCAGGATGAAAGGCCACTCAGCCCAGCACTGAAGGCTTTCATCTTCTGTTTATCTTCTTATGCATCCTAGGGTCCCAGTATCATTGTTTGGTTTGTCTTATCATTATTCATGAATGCTCTATTTTTTCTGTGCTATTAATTTCACCTTCTTGTCCAACACCTAAAACAATTCCTCTAAATCTTCCAAAGGTCAGTCAAATAACTTGAATATATATCTTTTCCAAACCTTAATGTTTCTTTTAATTTTACAAAAGCACTCATCAAATGAGGAAACAGTAATTGTTTGACTGCACTTAGAATTTTGAAGGACTGTTTGCTTAAAGTCATCAATGATAGAATTGTATAAATACTGCATTCCTGAAAGTAGCATTTTTAATAAAGACACCTGATGTCTAGCCTGTCTTTTAAAGGAAAACTCAGTGTGGTGCTAACTTCAAACATAAGGCAGTGCCAAATGATTGAAAACCATCATGACTATAATTTGACACCCATAAGAATGCGAGGTTGAAACGAAATTGTTTAAGAGAGATGAGTTTGAATCGCATTGCTAACACTTGGTCATAGTGGGATAAGGAGTGATTAATTTTCTGACATATGAAAGTAATTATACTTCCTAATTTCAGTGATAAAAAGGGTAAATTTTAAGGAAAGGAAGACATGGTAAGTATGTCACTTTTGCCTCCTCTTGTTCCTCAAACCTTAACTCCTCCGTTATTCCTCTGTTTGAATTCTGCTTTCCCACAGTAAACCACCCTGCAGTTTGAAAGAATGTAGTTAATTCTCTTCAGAATTTAAGAGTTAGGTTAGACCTATAAGGCATGGAAATAATTGGTCCTGAGAGACGGCAAACGCAGTAAGGAGTTCTCAAGGTAATGGAAGCAGGCAGCTTGTACCGATGGACGGCACTGTGGAAGAAAGGCGTGGGAAGGATGCTGAATCAAAGATAGAGATCACAGTAGTCTGACAAGGGTGCTTTTGAGAGATGAGCATACCTGTCACATGTACATTTTTAGTTGCTTTCCAATAATGAGGTCAATATTTAATAGGAGAACTATTAAACTATAGGAATGTTGAATCAGACTAAACCCAAGTTATAAGAATAAATTACTTTTTAGAAATTCCTTTGCTTCTACATATAGAACTTATATATTTAACCTTAAAAATTTAGAAAATTTCATTAACATGTCAAATAATCTCACTGCTCATCGGTAGCTGTGTTAAATATTTTCATAGACTTTGTTGTTGGTAGAGATTTTGTATTCACACGCAGCATCTTGGAGATCTGATGAAATAGTGACAGCTATTTCCCTGAGGGAAACTATATCCTTGCTGTGTCCCAAGATACCAAGTCCCTGGCTCAGGAGGACTCATTATCCTCAAAGTTTCCCATCAGTACCGAAGCACACTTTTCCAGGGTGCTTGTGCGGCTGCTCAAACTCAGCCCACATGGAGAGCAGAAAATGGACACAGCAATTCTGCAAAGCAGGAAGCTCTCAGGATGTTCCCAACGCTCTGCTCAATCCTCTATTTGATGAACTCCATTACATTTTCTAACTTGAGTGAGACCACGGCCATTTTAGTAGTTTGGTCTGCAGCTTAGAAATTACGAGCTGAAGTGGTTGCTTCAGCAGCACATATACTAAAATTGGAACGATGACACACAAATTTGTGAAGCGTTCCACATTTTTTCAAAGAATCAACAACTGGGATCTCATCCTACTGAAAGGTTTCTGCACATCTAAAGAAATCACCAGCAGAGTAAAAATAAAACAGACAAATAGGGAAAAAAATTTAGCTGAATGTCCCTCAGACAAAGATCTTTTATCTAGAATATATAAAGAATTAAAAAACATTAACCCCTCCAAATTCAAAGACTCAATACAAAAATGGGCAGCTGAGATGAATCCACACTTCTCAGATAAAGAAATACAAATGGCAAATAAATACATGAAAAAATGTTCAACATCACTAGTCATTTGAGAAATTCAAATTAAAATAACACTGAGATTTCAGCTCAATCCATTAAGAATGGGTATCATTAAGAAATAAACCAATAACAAATGCTGGCGACACTGTGGAGAAGTAGGAACTCTTCTCCACTGTTGGTGGGAATGCAGACTGGTGAAACCACTGGGGAAATCAGTTTGGAGATTCCTTAGCCAACTAGGTCTAGAGGTCCCATTCAGCTCAGCTATTCCCTTTCTGGGTATTTTCCCAGAAGATCTGAAAACATCATATCACAGTGATATATGTGCACCCATGTTCATAGTGGCACAACTTGTAATTGCTAAATTGTGGAAGCAACCCAAATGTCTATCCACTGAGGACTGGATAAAAAAATTGTGGTACTTTTCTATAATGGAGTATTACTCAACTATAAAGACAAACTCGAGGCCTTTATAGGTAAACGGTCACAACTAGAGACCATGTTCATAAGTGAAATATATCAGACCAGCATGTGTAAACAATGTATTGTCTCACTAGTGTAAGAACCTGAAAGAGTGAATAGAAATTAGGGGGTATGACATACACTGTGACAGGAAAGGAAAATGCTCAAAAGTAATGGGTAACTGGGGTATGGGAAAGGAGAAAGGAAAGAAGGGGAAATTATGTATGTATGTATATATGTATGTATGTATGTGTGTGTGTGTATATATATATATATATATTATATATATATATATATATATATATATATATATATACAGGGTAACTAACAGTTATACTACTGTCTTCTAGTGCCACTGGAAGAAATAGTTAATGATTACTGGTTTGATCATTGTTGCATGTCTCTATTTGTTTTCCTGAGAAACCACTTTGAAGATATCTATATGTAATACAACAACTATTGTTAATTTCCTATCATTTGGTCTGTAACTCTATTATTTGTATTGCTCTTATGCTATTTTGTAAGTGGATGTCTGTTTGTTAATATATTTTCTTCCTTTATTCTTAAAATTAAAAAAAAAAGAAATTATGAGCTGAAGACTGAACTCTCCATGGTCAAGAATAAGCTACATGTCTGATATCAAACTCCTAGGGACTTTCTTGTATTTGCCTGTGGAGAGCATCACTGTAGATGAGTGTCAAATGGAATCAAGCTGCTGATTGATTCCATGGGTCTTGTGTTCCTACCATTGAGGATTAGATTAATTGTCAGACTGCAATGGGTGACACATGTACCCTAAAAGTCTCCGCAGAAAGATCATGGCTTTATGTTATTGCTATAAAAATGCTTCATGTCAGCTGTGCTTCCTAGAAAATTGTTAACTCATTGCTTTATAGTGAGGGAAACGTGGTTCTTGCTTTTTGCCTGATCTAGGGTTCTCATTCTCCAGAAATATTTCATGGATCACATGCCATAGTAACGAATTTGTTCATGGAATGTGGCTTATCCTCAAAAGGATACTTCTTGAATTTTGCTGTGAAATGGTATATGTTTTATAGAATTATTTTCATAACACATGATTATATCTAGACCATTTCTGGAAATTGTGAAATTTTTCTACAACATTTGATGATGTCAGTGATTTCAACACTGGATACACAGTAGCAGAGAATGTACCCTGGCTCAATGAAAGTGCTTTCATTTTTATTGCAGTGGTGTTCTTTACACTATCACCAAGAATTTGTAAGGAATTGAATTTCTCACAGCTCCTGGCTGAATTAAATTTTTCTCTGGTCCTGTTTATTTTAGGGCCTTTTCCAGGTTTGACAATATCATATCAATTATAATAGAACTTTCAAAAGTGTTTGACAGTGGCATATCAATGGAAATGGCAGTGTTAGAATTCCCCCATAGTGTATTCTGGATAAGTCTGCACAGAGATAAGAACTTGAAAACCATATAAAATCACCATTTTCTGTTTTAATAATGATCTAGTTATATATGTTATGTTAATACAGTATGTTACATTAGTACAGTATGCTGTTTATAGTACAGCATATATAGTATAGTACATATAATATACATAATTCTTCTATCCTAACACTGTAATTTTAGTTAAACCTATTGTCCATTGGGAATGCTTTACAAACAAATCATGATTCTCACTTAGAAAGCACTCAGAAAATTACTTAGGTGATGTACACCTTTTACTCTACATAAATTTTCAATCTTCAATTATATCTTTTTATACTATAACATGATAACATTTGTGTTTACATCCTTATTGTTTAAGCATCTGACTAATTGAGCAATTATATTAATTGTATGGAATTCCTACAGTATCTGCGATTAGCTTAAAATAAGCTCATTCATTGACAATTTTGAAAATAAAAGAAATCCTCATTTATTTGATGTCTAAATGTATAAATTCAAAACAATGGAGTAAGAAACGAGCTACTTCTCTCAGGTATTGACATCTGCTCTAAAGGCACATAAAGCCCTTTCTGAATTGCTTTCTTATTTGAAATAGATAAGCATCTACAGTAAGTTTATGTACACTTGATCCTTGTGCAGTAGTTAATCAATTACTAAACAGAAGACACTTCATAGGTGCCTATAAATTTACACTTGTGATTTGGTTGATTTATGTGTAAAATTACCTTTTGTTTTCTTTCAGTTTTGAAATATGTATTTCATGGTATATGAAAAATCTCATGCACGCATAAGTTTGTATATGTGGTTACAATGCAGCTTTGATTTTATAAATTCTCAATATATTTGCTTGGGTAATACATAAGGAATCATAAAGCTCAAGGAATTTACAGTGTAGGGGCTTGTTGTTTTCACTGTTTTTAATTGTTCTTAAAGACACGAGAATAATTTTGTGTGAGCCACGGTGTGTATTGTGATGCTATTACACATTATACTGGTGCAAGTTTGATTTTTAGAGGTTAACTCTTTGGCTTTTTGTAGTTCTAAACAGATCAACTAAGCACTCTATAAAAGGGAGATATAATTTCAAATATAGATATTCTTCAAATTGTAATTTATAAATACTAAAACTGTACATTTATAAAACCATAGTTTCTTAAAAATGAATATTTTCTCAGAAAAAGATAACAAGACATAAATAAAAGGAAACGCCTGTATTTTCCCATTATTAGAAGTTAAAGAAAAACTAGTGAATGTATTCAAAGTTCTCCTAAGAAAAAGAAATAAGATTGGAAATCTATATGGATGTGCTCTACATATCCAAGTAGATAAACAGCAAACAATATCCAGGTCATGCAGATTTGTGTAAGTCACTGGACTGATGCAAGGTAATGCATTATAAACAAATAGAATAATTCTAAGGTCACATTAAAGGAAGTAATTCATCGTAAAAAGACAACATATAAACCAGAGACAGCTGTTCACAAGGTTGTGAAATTTCCAAAGTAAGCTGCTGGAAATTCAAGTCATAAAATACATTAAGTTAAGATGTACCGGGCTGGAGGTACAGCTCAGTGGGCTAAGTGCTTGCCGCTGAGCACTAGGGCCCTGAGTTTGATCCCCGGTCCCGGGAAAAAAAAAAAAAAAAAAGATGTAATATAGGCAAGGATATAAGCAGCAGATGAAGTTAGTGAATTAAATTGAACAAGAAAATTATAAAACCAAGTCTACATACTTGAAGTTACTTGAAATATCTTTCTTAATACATACACTTAAATTAGTTTTAAATGAAGATTTCTGAACTTATTGCAGGATATCACCAGAAAACTGTAACAACCCAGTAACTATAATGGTATTTGGCCTGTAGTAGTTACTCCTTAAGAACTTGATGAGGAAATATAAACTAAATTAAACTTAATATTTTGAACAGATCATTTGGTAAATATTTGAACAAAGAGAATTTGAAAGTAATATAAAAACAAGGTGATGTAAAGTATGTTCACATTGTTCTGTGTCCAAGATTTGTAATTATATTAAGAAAGGAAGACTAGTTCACTAGTAAGCAGGTTAAAAATAATTGTTAAGAATTAGGATCAGCAAAATTATGGCAAAAATATTTTCACAAACTGTCAGTGTAGAATAAGTGTATTGTTAATTTTTAGTAATTTTATTTTATCTAGCTTTTTATAGATACCCCCTGTACATGCTGGGTGTCTTTCCAGAAGAATTAAACACATCATACCATAGAGCTACATGTGCACCCAGTTTTATAGAAACACAATTTATAGTGCCTACATCTTGGAAACCACCCAAATGCCCATCAACCAAGGAATGGATAAAAAATAATGTGGTCTTTTTATGCAATGGAATGCTACTTAGCCATAAAGAAGGATAAACTAGAGACTTAGAGATGAATGGATGCAACTTGAGACCATACTCATAAGTGAAATAGATCAGAGTCACATGTATTAACATCATATTGTCTTCCTGGTGTGAGAAACTAAAAGATTAAATAAGGTCTACAATGTACAATGGACATTGTGAAATGATAAGAAATTGTTCAAAAGGATAAAGGATCTGGGATGGGGAAAGGGGAAAACATGGAAGTAAAAAGGGGAAAAAGCAAGTGAGTCACACTGCGAGTCTCTTAGCTTATTGAGCAGGAAGTTTTGTGCTGATATGAATTAGAGAAATTTAAATGCCCATATCTTGTACTCTGAGTAACCACTTTAAAGATAACAATATGGAATGTATTAACTATTGTTCTTCTCCTATTATTTTATTATTATTCTCTTATTATTTTGTTTTACCTTTTGTGCATAAAATGAAAAAAAAAATGACGTATTTCAACATGTTGGTAAAGGCCCACTAATGAGGTTAGTCGTTTTTCAAATTTAATTTTGCGGTACTGGGGATTGAACTCAGGACCTTTGTGCTTGCCAGGCAGTGCTTATTCCATTGAGCTGTATCCCCAGCCTGAGGTTAGTCTTTATGACATGATTTTAGCATAAATTTGTAGAAACACTATGTCTCTAACAAAAGAATAATGATAATCTTTGTATATTTATACTGTTAAATGAGTGGAAACCATTAAAGAGAAAATAAATTTACAAAGAAATGAAATATGCCCTTGTGGTTTTTAACATATTTTTATATGCTTGTTGGAGATTTCTCTCTCTTTATTTTTTTCTTTTGACATTTTCTAGTACTACTTATTGGCAGTATATAATGCCTACATTAATTATAAGGAATTGGCATATGTATGTAGCACATTTCAAACCTTTTTCCCCTTGTGCCCCACTTTAAGGATCTAATTACCCCATTTGCCACTATTTATTGAGCTGTCTTTTTATTGTTTTATTGTTTTTTATTGTGTAATTGTGAAACATATTAGCACAAACCTTCCTTTTCTGAAGTTTTTGTAATGTAGATGTTAATTACTTAGTTTAATAACAAAAATTTTCTCCTGCTTACACTTTTAAAAATTTGTTGAAAGTTCCTTTCAATGACAGAATTTTTATTTTATGAAATTCAGTTTATTTTTTATTGCTGTTTTTGGTGCCATATATTAAAAAATACATGCCTAAAAAGGTCTTAAAATACCAAGCCTTTATATGATTCTTTTGGTGTAGAAAAAACATATATATTTAAGTAATATTATTGCACATTTTAGATATACATAATGATCATATTCATCATAGAGAATTTGTACCTGTACATGATATATTTTGGTTCTTCCATTTTTCCCAATCCCTGCTCCTCCCTTAAACCCTTCTTTCTTGCTGAACTGTCTACATATTGCTGTCAAAAATCAACTGAGCATCCACGTGAAGACTTTCTGTACTTTGGTATTCTCAATTTAAGCACATTTACACAAATGGCAATGCCACAATGCTTTTTTGCACTGCGATATATTTTCAAAGTGGCAAGTTAATGTGCTTCTGAATTTTGCTCTTCTTTTTAAAAAAAGATTGCCTTGGCTATACTGTTTCTTGAAAGTCCGTATTAATATTATGATCAACTTGCAATCTGCATAAAAAGCAGCTGGGATTTTGTCAGCAATTTCACAGAACACTTGTCTTTTATTAATTTAGGCCTTCTCTGTTTCTCTCGGAGATACTTTGTAGTTTTCAGGGTACAAAGCTGCACTTCTTTTCATATATATATATATATATTTTTTTTTTTCCTGAAAATGTTGTCAGTGATATTCTGTACATTTTTTGGCTTGTTCCTTTGTGAACATATAGAACAATGGTTTACTGTACAGTTATCTTAACCCTACAATTTGGCTCAACTCTTATTAGTCATAGTAGTTTCGTTAGTAAATTTCCTAGGTTTTCTAGAAGTAGGAGAATACATATTCTTATATTTTTTCTTTCCAATTCATGCCTTTCTCTTTTTCTTGTCTTCTTCCCTGGATAGAAACATTGTTGCACTGCTGAGGAAACTTGGCTTTCCCCTTATTTGTAACACTTCGTGATATTGGGGCTCTGCTGTTACATGCCTGTATGCTTACAACAGGCAAAAGTGACCTCCCTGGTATGGTAAGGCATCCCTATTACTGCAAGTAATATTCTATTTTATCTATTAACCTAATATTTATTTATCCACTTTACCTTTCCTAGAATTGTATGATAATTCTTTTCCTTTAATTTCTTATTTATGGATTTGAATCTATAGTATGTCCTCTATGTATAACTTGCATTTTGGTTTCTAAAAATTTACTCTGATAACATTTACTTTTCGACTTGATAATTTTATACTTAATTCTATTGCTTATATAGTTGGATTTGTGTGATTTTGCTGCTTACTTTTATATCTTGTATCTTTAATTTGTATTTATTTCCCTCCTTTACTCTATTTTGACAATGACTAGAGTCTAGTGAAATCTGTTAATATTTGCATAAAGTTTATATTGCTTTTATTAGTAGTTGCCTGAAGACTTAGCATGTTCACTTTGATATAAGAATTTTCTTTTCACCCATGCTAAATCCCAGTGAGATGAAGTTTTGTTGCTATACTTTATTTCTTTAACACTTTTCTATGCTGTTGTTGTTAGCTACATCACCACGTATAAGTTACAATCCAATGTATAAGGATATAGTTATAGGGCTGGGGTTATAGCTTAGTGGAATAAGCGCCTGCCTAGCAAGCGCAGGGTCCTGAGTTCGATCCCCAGTACCGCCAAAAAAAAAAAAAGGATATAGTTATAGCTTTTTATAATTTTCAATATTTAAAGATTTGAAGAAAAATATAGAAAACCTTACAGAGTTCATTATATTAAAATTTTATTTATCACTTTTATCTTTATTTGTCTTTTTTAAAAAACTGAATATTTTCTATATTTTAGTAAACCCAGAGACAGAACTCCACCCTCTGAGCTCTTTGTATCTTTGGCTTTTCCAAAACCTACTTGCACTGTGTTAGGGGTGTCCATCACTATGCTTCCTAAATCTTGATTTTGCTTCTCCCACAGTGCAGCTGGGCAGCTTGCATTGTAATTTGCTGGCAGGGCTTTCATCACAGTGTTCTCTGTGCCTTTTGGAGACATTCCTGCTTGGTGTAGCGCATAATCTCATAAGACGTGATCCTGAATGCTATTATTCCAAATGTTGAAATCTTGAAAATCCTTAATGTCTGAAATACCCCAAATTATAGTCAAAAAGGTTTAAATTCTGAATTCTGATATCCTGAATGCAAAAATCTTGAAAATACTAAAAAATCTCCAAACAGCCAAGTTGTGAAGAAGGCAGCGACCAGATGAGGCGCCAGTCATGGGAACATCCTGTGAAAGTGTCTTTGCTCTGTACTGTCACTCATTCCAGGGGACGAAGATCCAGGAGCTTGCAGGGTATTAAGCCTACATTTGCCTAAAGAAGGGGAAAACGTTTTTAACTGGTTTGAAAATAGTTATGTTGGGGCTCAGAGGCATAAGCGCCTGCCTGGCAAGCACAGGGTCCTAAGTTTGATTCCCAGTACAAAAATGAAAGAAAGAAAGAAAGAAAGAAAGAAAGAAAGAAAGAAAGAAAGAAAGAAAGAAAGAAAGAAAGAAAAGAAAATAGTTGTGTTCATGGTAGGATTAAAAGACACACTGGCTGGCGTGGCGGTTTGACCATCAATACTGCTTTATCTAATAGGCTGCGGACTTCCACATGCCCAAAGCAAGTGCATACTACACAATGAGAAAAGTCTAATGGGGTGTGCTTACGTTGGCGTATACCAAATCATAGCAGAACTTAAAGAAGGCGCAGGGACAGATGGAAAATAAATGTCAGCATATTCTCTGAGCGGTTATACCCTAATTGGGTATAACCCAAATAGCCATTCATGTTAATGCAATGTTCAAAGTATAGTGAAGGATCATGGTAGTTCGCCAGTTCTCATGGACAAATCTACAAATACCTGAAATCTGTAATTTGCTATGTACATGGTAATTTTTTTCTTATTTTGTCCCTCCTTTCTTTTGCCCTCCCTCCTTCATTTCATTTCTCTTTTCCTCCCTCTCTTTCCTGCCCTCCTCCTCCTCCTCCTGTTTTCTCCTCTGTCTCTGTCTCTTTTTAATGAAGTTTATTGATACAGTTTAAATATACATAACGGTCACATTCATCGTAGGGAATTTGTGCCTGTACCAGAATGTACAAGATGTAGCTTGATTCATCTTTGTTTTGTCCCATTCCCCTGTCCTCCTTTCAGCTCCTCTTCCCCTTTTACTTCGCGGAACCTTGTTTCCATTTTATCCTTCTTTCATTTTTTTCTTTACCCTTCCTTCCTTTTCCCCTGCCCTTCCCTAGTTTCTTTTCCCAATAAATGGATGCACCTGGAGACCATACTTCTCAGTGAAATGAATCATACAACATGCGTAAATGTGGTACTGTCTCTCTGGTATGAGAAACTCACAGTGTAAATAAGAACGACACTGTATAATAGATGTTGTGAAAATTATATCATCTCTGTATCATTCCTTTGCATCATTTCCACACTTAAGTACAAATAGTATAAAGACTAATTTTAAAAATTTGACTCTATGCATGTGCATCATGATAATGCTGACTTTGTGGTTAAATTAGTCACTGCACATGTACTTAAAACATTGAAACTTTTGGACCAATGAGTAGATATCCTTTGTGTAATTCTTCATTTGTTAAATACTCTTCATTCTTTAGCACTTTATATGCAATGTTAGTTGATCAAGATTTTGATTAATCACATCAAGAGCCTTAACTAAATTATCTGTCACAGGTACACGTTTGCATGATAGTTGCCAATCACCTACCCTCCCATTTATGCAATTCACTTTCTGACCCATGTATGAATACAATTAATAATTTTATACCCATATGGTTGGTTGTGAAAATATGAATGCTATGATAGTTTGTTTTATAGTTAAAATGACCTGTGAGGTACTTTTCTATAATTTCACATTTCTCAAATAAATGGTTTTTTAAATATGGAAATATATTTTTAAAACTAGCTTAATTACTTTTTCCAGAAATACATTTGGGGGTTTTGAACCGTAGTTATCTGTACATTTAATTATCTATAGACCATTTGCTCACTTACGATTTTGCCATTTGTGATTACAGTTGCTTGGATTGTGTCTTCCATGTCATGACCCAATCTCTATGACCTCTATGCTTCAGCTGGTATCACAGATAGTCACTAAATGACAACTGTCACACATATTGTCTGAATCAGTACTGTACTTGGGTCCTAAATTACTGGAGTCTGACCTAATTAAATTTGGGCCTCTTTTCAAAGTAGCTTTCGAATGGTCTTTGGACATTTTCCTGACAATAACAGAGATCTTGTTACCTCTTTCTATCTCAGGGTTTTTTGGAGAAACTAGTACACCTGTTGTTTTCCTTGTGGCTCTCATTACATTAGCAACATGCTCCTAACTGTTTAGCCCAAACATGTGTTTATTTGAGAGAATACTAGGCTTAAAGCCCTTATGCTGCATTAATATATAGTGCCAGTTCTCTTGGGGAAAGCATCAAAGTGCTTCATTTTTATAACTTCTTTTCCTTTGGGAAAAACTGCACCATTTCCACAGAACTTGTGGGCATTGCCCTGCTTCTCCTGCTTTATGACCAGGGTGCTGAGAGTAGGTGGCGAGGCTGCTGTTCCCTATCTCCTACATAACAAAATGCACCCTGTCATTAGCTGAAGTGCTGAGGAGGAAGGATCTCCTATTATTACGGCTTCTTGCCAGAGTTAGATTTTTCTCCTAGCAGTGGGGCCCCATGGAGAAGAGACCTCTCAGCACCGTTCACCTGGTCTTTGCTCTCTTCAATGCAGAGGTGGAGAGAAAGAGGAAGCCTGATGTTTTCCCTGATTTAGAGAAAATTTATCTGCATATAGCCTTAATGTTGGTCTTGATTAGAACTAGGAGGAAATTATCAATCAGTAAACACTGACTTCAATTTATCTATTCTAAACTAAGCACTGACATTCACTGAATAATGATTGAACAAACACGGTATCAATAACTTTAAAATAAATGGATTAAGAACAGGAGATGCCTGGTTTCAAAATTTTAGATTCTGCATTCAGATCAAATTATTCTATATATTTTTTTAATAGGAGATAAAAGGCAGGAAGGTGATAAACATAGCCCTGAACTGAGTGCCAAGGGGAGGAAGCCATTTTCCTTGGCTACCTTGATTGGGAAAGGCTCTTCAACCTTGCCGAATTGTGAGCTGAACAAAGGTGTCATAGCTCAGGTGCTAAGACTCTCACTCCGCATTCTGATATTTTCTATGTGCTTCTAAGAAAATAGCTGGGGATTTCTTTTAGGCACAATGTCAGAACCACTGCTCCGGTGAATATTTTTCAGTATTTTGACTTTTACAATAGTTATACCTTTATAATTCTTTCCATTTGTTTAGTTATGGGGATCTGCAGAATCCAGAACACTCAGATGTCCTTTATGTAAATAGATCTAACTATATCCCTGCACTGTTTACATAATCAGAATTATACTATGAGTGTATGATGGTGTTCATCTATACAGTCTAAGTGTTAATACACTTTCATCTCCAAAGCTGTTCAGAAAAATACATGCCTTCAAAAGTTGAGGCTTGGGAAAGCTGAATGTCCATTTTTGTCATGGATTTATCAGTTGTAAATAAATTGGAACTCACATGAATTTTGTTACAAAGTTAAAACATTTGCTACTGCAAAACTATTTTAAAACACGCCACAGACAAACTTCAGTATAGATATGATTAATTACAGACTTTTGCAAAAGCAAATGCTTGGCAAGGGTAGTGCCTTTTATCTATCCTTTGCTCATAGAAATAAAGGTTAATAGAGTGTAATGATGATTACATCATCTCTGGATGATTTCTGATCATAACGCCCATAGAAGGTGAGATCTATAAAGAGTATGTAAAGTAGTTCTTTTGAACCTTTCCCTTAGAACCCTGGATTAAGATTTTAGAAGAGTATTTCCTCCTAACATCTGTATTTGCATTGTAAAAGAACAGATGTTTCCCTGAGTTAGATATGAAAGACAGGGACTAATATTTCCTCACAGAGATAGTTCTATCAGTAGGGAGCGAGAGAAGCGGGAAGGAGGGTGGAGAGAGAGAGAGAAGGGGACAGGGAAAGAGTCGGATAGTTTTTGGCCCAGTTGACTTAAAATACTTACCTGGTCCCAAAGGAGATTTAAGCAGCCAACTTTTAACGTATGTAATAGAAATGGCCTTAGGAATGAAGCTCCCTTTCATTTTCCTGGCATAGAAGTAAACTTTCCCAATGCTACCAGAAATAAAACAGTAGTTTAATTTTCATACATCCAAAAAGACACATAACTAGATTCTATTCAAAGGAGCATCCAAGATAATTTTGATCACCATTGTAACATTTCATATCAAATTGCAGTTTTCTTCCTACAAATTGCATTTGTCTCTTGTAGGCTTTTGTAACTTGTGAATTCAAGAAATAGTTGTATGACATATTTGAACATAATAACGATTATATGAAATACAGAAATACTTTTGTATGTATCAGCTTATATGGGATATGAGGATGTTCTTTAGCAAGACATCTCAGGATTTCCCGTGTTAAAAAATTAAAACTTAATCTCTTATTTAAAGCAACAGTTAATATTTAAATATATGGAACTAGTCACTCATCTTTTTTTTTTTTACCCTATATTAAGTATTTTTCTCTGAGAATCAGCACTCTTTCATGTTGGAAAAGTAAAGAATTTTGTGGAGACATTATAAATTGTATAAAAAGTCTGTTTATAAAAATTTAAAACTCAAGTATCATTGCCATTTTTTACAGACTTTGTTTTTAATTGTTGTTTAGGTAAATTTCAAAAGAAAGCTTAGAAATGTGTGCAGAGCTAAATGGTCCAGGGAAGAAATTGCGTTGTATAACCACCTTTAATTCTAATCCTTCCCAGCAAATGCAAGTGAGGCAATCATGCATTACAATCCCCACTGGATTTCACTTCAAGCTATCATTAAAGGTGATACTACATCATTCAAAAGACTTGACCCCAAAGTTACCTTCTCAATTTCCCTAAAATTGATACTTAGAATATCTTTTCATTTTTACAGCAATTATGGCTGAAATAATTCTATTTTAAAAGTTGCAAATTGCAGCTCTGAAGTGGAGATAACCTCTAGTTTTTCATGTGATCATTGCAGAAGTTAGTTCTAAGCAAAATGAACCCAACCATTAAATGTGTCCTTAAAGATTTTTTTTTCTGTTAAGCTATTTGATTAGAATAAAAATAAAATTAAATAAACTCAATCCACAGTGGAAGATTCAATTCTAATTACATTTTATTTTGAGTTAAAATTAACTTCTCTCCTTAGTTTGGCATTTTTATATAATTTATGTTTATATGGCATTTATTCTTTTCAAATTTTAAGATCAATCCTTGATTATTTTAAATGAATGAGATCCCATAAAACAACAAGCAACCTGAATACAAATGATACACAACACTGTTGCCCAGAGATAGGTAATATTTACATATTGTGTATTTACCATCCTGGTAATACATTTACATCTTAGTGATGGTCTTACCTTTTTCACTTTAAAAACAAAAGCTCATTTGTTTGAAGTACTACACACTCACAGCAAGGTACAAAGTAAAGTACAGGGCTGGGGATATAGCTCAGTGGAATAAGCGCTTGCCTGGCAAGCACAGGGTCCTGAGTTCGATCCCCAGTACTGAAAAAAAGAAAAAAAAAGAAAGAAAGAAAGTAAAGTACAGAGAAGGCCCTCATCTAGGTTCTTGCAGGGCTCACTCATTACATAACTATAGTAAAATATACAACTGGAAACAGACTTTCATACAACCCAGCAAGTGCTTGTAGATTTCGCCAGTTGCATATGAATTTGTTTGTGTGTATTTGCCTGTGTAGTTTTGTTGTGTAGAATATCTTATAACCACAAGGTACCTAACTTTGCTCTTACCTCAAACTTTCTCAGACTAATCCTTCAGTAACCTTGAGCACTGCTCCCCGATGGTCAGCCCTTAGAAACCATTGATCTGTTTTCTATCTATATGTCTGTGTTATTTCAGCATTATAAAGATGCAGACATAAAACATGCATGTTTTAAAAATAACAATTTTCATAGTATACCCTTCCATGAAGTTTATACAAGCTAATTCTTATGCTAATCATTTATTCCTCTCTTGTTTTTGTTTTTGATAAGTCATATCCCACGGTATGAATGACCCACATTTTATTTAATAATTCATTCATTTGGGGGTATTTGTGCAGTTTCTAAATTTTTTGTACAGCAAATCAAGCTTCCATGAACATTAGAGTACAAGGACCTGGGTGGAATGTTTCCATTTTTTGAAATATATGTAGAAGAATTTAATTGCCAGGTTATACAGTGTAATCACAGTCCCCTATCAATTTGGGCAGTTATAGCATTTATTTACTCACACAATAATCTAGGCTTTGCTCAGAATGTACTTTGCAAATGTGGTTAGCATCTACTTTCTGTAGACTTTAGTAAAGAATATCACCCTCAAATTAGGTTGCCTCTAAATTTAGTTGAAGGGATTAAATGACACAAAAACCCTTGAGTTTCTTAGAGATAGAGAAATTCTGCCTGAAGATTACAACAGCAGCTCACTCATTATGACTTATAGGTTGGATTTTTCTAGAGAACCTTGATGAATGTATCTAGAAAGGGCACTGCTAGTTTCACAAAGCGCCGCCTCACTGGTTTCCCATTTTATTTTCCCACAGGGATGTATTATTGATTCATTTGCTCCTTATCCCTACCAACGTTTATTATTATTGTTTTTAGTGTAATTTTATATTGGTCATTCTAATAGACTTGCAGTGATAGCCCATTGTAGTTGTAATTTGCATTTCCCTGTAAAAGAATGGTGTTCAACCTACTTTCATGTGTGCTAGCCAACTATATATTCCCTTTCCTGAAAAAGGGAATATTTTTGTGCCAATTTCCTATTGGACAGCTCTACTTTTTTTAGGGGTGGGTTGAGACAGGATCTTGCTAAGGTGTTTAGGCTGGCCTTGAACTCACTATGTAGTCAAGAACTCACAGGGATCCTCTTGCCTCAGCATTCTAGGTGCTGGGATTAAGGGCATGCACCACCCTGCCTGGGCACTCCACTTTATTTTTGAGAAGTGATTTATTTATAGTCTCTAAACACAGGTATTTTGTCAGATATGTTGTTGGCAAATATTATCGTCCAGTCTCTGTCTTTTCATTTTTTTTTTTTGGCAAGGTATTTGTAGGACCAAAATTTCGAATTTGATGAGACCTTAATGATCCCTTTGTCAGGTATGAGCCATGCTTCCTTGTTAATCCAAACATCGCTTAGCCCACTTGAACATAATTTCCGGTAATTTTCCCTCAAATTTTATATACTTGCTTCTGCATATAAGTAAAGATCTACTTTGAACTAACTCTTAAATAGATGCTCTATGGAGGTGTATCAGTCAGGGTTTACTAGAGAAACAGATTTAACACAAGATATACAAATCTACAACAAATTACCTATTTGGATTGTAGTTTGTGGTTTCAGTCCATACTTGGCTGGTTCTGAGGCAGAGTCAGAGGGCTACAGTTCATGGCAGCAGAGCACAGCAAAAACAATCAGCAAAAGGAAAGAAGGGCTGCAAGCAGCCTCTTCTCTTCCCTTATATTGTAAACAGCCTACCCCCACCCAGGGGGCGTGTAGCTCTCACACAGTCTCCATGCTCTCCTCTTCCACAGGCTCACGATGTACACAAAGTAAGCACCCTAGCTTCCTGCTGAATCACTCAGCCAAACCTCAAGACTCCCCAGTTGACACAATGTATCAACCATAACAGGAGGTTATATAGAAGTGCAGCTTTAATTGTTTGAGTCCGATTGTTTCAATATCATTCATATTTAAAAAGTCTATTTCTGCTTTGTTTTTGTTTGTCAAGACTTAACTGCATGTTTCAAGGGTTGCCTTTGCAGGCTGCCTGTTGTGTTTCTTGACTTATGTGTTTATGAGGATAGCATGTTATCTTGATTTTATAGGGAACTACAAAGCCATAACAGTGAACGTATGGCGACTCCCACTTCATACATCTTTTTCAGAATTGTGTTTGCTTTTCATATACGTTATGGAATAAACTTGTAAATGCATATAAAAGCCCTTATCTGACTTTGTTAGAATTTACATGACACCTTGAGGTGGACAAGTTGAATTGTCAGCTTTATTAAATTAAGGACCTCTGGAGAAGTGGTAGACAGGCTCTATGCTATCTACGAATTGATGCTCATTAGTAAATGTGCTGTTAGTGGGACAGCAAACAGAAAGTCCAAAACAACATCCAGGATTTGGAGGCAGGTTTATTTACATCGACAGGCACTGACTAGGAATCAATTGTTCCTCAGAATGTCAGGCCTCCATGGCCCAGGAAGGGAGGGTTTATGGGATTGAAATGGCAGCTACAGAGGCAGAGTACTTGGCGGGCTTTGATTGCTTCTTACAATATGCATCACAGTAACTGGTCTTTTCTCGGAAACACAAGCAACCAACACTGCAACAAGAACTGTCACCTGGGCACCAGAAGCATACTGGCTCAGGGCATTTTCTGCTGCACTTGGAGTTGGATCCCAGTTGGAAGAGGAGTGTTGCTGTGGTTGTGCCTATGCAGGGAGAATCGCCTGCTTGTAGATTCCCCATGTTCTGTCTCATGGTGCCAAGAAATGGGCAGGTTTTCTCCCCTACTCCCCTATTCTGTGATGTTTCCGTTTGAAGGCAGTGGAAATGAACCACAGATTATAAGACTGCGAGCTGAACAAACGTTTCCTCCTTTAAACTGCACACGTCATACATTTTGTCCCAGAAATGGCAGACCTGACAGACACAGAGCTATTCATCATTTTGGAAGAACTGATTTCTTTCCTGAGTTGTTCCAGCCAGCTTACGTAGGTCCTCTTTGCTGTTTCAGTGGATCTTGTAATTTCCACAGTAATGTCTGTATTTGGTTAGATTCTTATAGGTGTGTTTCTATATCTTGGTAGCAACTGTAAATAATAATGTCATCTTTCAACTTTTTAAATTGGTTTTGTAGAAAAGCAATTAAATTTGAGGGTTGACTTTGTAACATGTGACCATACCAAATGCATAATTGTGTCATGAATACTTCAACTCAGTTATTGTTTTTAATTCTTTAATTTTCATTTATTTTTACTTTTACTTTTTAATTCACATGTGAAATATTGCATACATTTGTGGGGTATAATGTAATGTCTTATGATATGTTGTGGAATTTTGAAATATGATAATGAACAGATTCGTCACCTGCCAGACATCTAATAATTTTTTGCAATATATTCAAAACCAAATTCCCCTCTTCTAACTGAAAATTTGTATTTTTTTATCAATATCTTGCCATTCTCTGTTCTCTCAGATGTTGGTAATAACTTTGCTACTGCATCTATGAGTTCTACTTCTACAGATCCCATATATAAATGAAATCTGTGGTACTGTATGTTTCTGTACCAGGACTGGCTCACCTAAACATTTAGTTTTGTTTGGATAAGTTTTATTTCCTTGCTGACAAAGTATAACCTTTTAAACTGGTTTTAAGATAATTTGTTGATGAAGCATTTTGATACCAGCTGCTCAAAATTCTCATTAGACAATTACAACATCTGATTTAACTTGGTATTAGCATCTGTTGATCCGGGTCTTTTTTTTCATAAATTGTGATTATCCTGGCCCTAGGTAGGAATAGTTGATTTTCAAGTATATTCTACAATTCTAGTAATTACAGTAGGATATTCTTGTTGGTAGGTAGGTTACAAGTTTTTTAATCTGTCTTTTCAGTAAGCGATCTTGTTTAGGATTATTTACAGAATCTAAACCACTAGTCTGGGCTTTATCTTCAAATACAGTTTAGGTTTCCATGCCCTTTCAATGACATGCTAGTCTATGTCATACTTCCTGGTACTTCTGAGGATCTCCTTAAGTGCCATCTCATGACACTTGTGAAGGCAGGAACAGCTTCCTGCTATACATTCAGTTGCTAAATGTTCTTCTAGGATTACCTGGGACAGAAGGCATTGGGCCTGGGACTCCTCACACCAATTGGTAGAGATTAGAGAGGGACCGATGTCTATTGCTAATGTAGCAGTGCACCTAGTTTAGGGACCCCCACTTCCTGTCTCCTTACTGTTTCTCCTTTTCCCCTTTCCTGTTTGGGGAACAGAGGATGAAATAGCCAAGGGCTTCCCTGTTGTTGCTGTTTATGAATCAGAACACTTGCAAGTAAACGGTTGTGGAGCAGCTGGAGCTGGGTTAGCAGGAGCGCTGCTGCTGAGGGTTCTGCCTGTGGTCAGCCCTGGCTCAAGCTATGCAGTGCAGGTTCAGGTGTCCGGGGGCTTTACTACTGCCTTTACAGACAAACAGGACTACTAGATATGACTCCGACATAGAGTAGGGCTAAGAGGGCCAGAGTATTCCCTGATACAACTGCTGGTAGAACATCAGACTAGACACAGTGTGCACGGAGAATGGTATTCCCCACAGTGTCTCTGCTGGTCTGTTCTTTCCCTAGCATTTTGGCCATAGAGAAAAAGTAAGTTCCAAGGTAAGACACATGACCACCATTACATGCTATCTGACAACAGGGTGGGTGTTCATTTACACTATGGCTTGGTTTCAGCATCTCAGCACTGGGGTGATAGCACTTTCCTTATAAGGCCCTTGACAGGATCAATTCATGATTGTATATTAGCATAATTTCAGTCCAACCATGATAATTAATACTAGTGAGTATTAGTATCTTGTGAATATCCTACAATACCATTATAATTTTCTTTTTTTGTACTAGTTTTATAAAGGACATTTTCTAACTGGCACAACAATGTGATTATATATCTTAATGCTGTATATATCACATGCTATGGGAAACACATAATTTATACAAATATGTGTGACATCTCTAGTTTCACATAACTTGTGCTTTTTGATAACCTACTTGCTTTTCAAAGATCCAGACCTATACTGAATTCTTTCTACAAGGTAAGTAATTATGTGGGAATCAGTTAACAACGAAGGTCAGCAAACATTTTTTCACATTGCCCCACAGTTAACATTGAAGAGAGGAATCATGATATAATCCAAACATGATGTACTGATTTTCTGATTTACTTACATTAGAACTCAAACTTGCGAGCACACTGTTATGAGAAAACACTGAAAGATGGACTGTTTTGTGTTAATTTTTATTACATGAGCTATTTCTAAAAGTGCATATTGCTATATTGCTCTGTAGGATTTATGTACATGCAAATGTCTACCGTCATGTTGACCATATTTAAGTATCAAATTATTAAGACAGATTAATATCTGTGTGTATAAGGCAGAAAAGAACATGAGAGATTTGCTTTTCTGTACTGCCATGGGGAATTTTAGATGGGAAATGAAGTTACTAAGCTTAGAACCTGTTGCTACACGCTAGTTTCCTAGATGCAGAGTTAGCCTAAAGCGTTTGCCTTGTAGCTGTTTGTCATACTGGTCTGTCTCTAGCTGCTGTTGCTGTTCCTACTTGTCTATAGCTGTGCTTCAGTGCTTTCTTAAAATATTTCCTCTCCTTCCTCTGCTTTTGACTGACCTACTTTGATATTAGACAGAAAACGAGCCTTTTTTAAGTATCTGTGGCTAGTCTATTTCCTCACTTTCTATGCTAACTTCCGTCCCAGCGTGCCTTGTGTTAAAGCTATTCTTACATGTCTCATGTCTCTGCCTTATTTAACTTATTGAAGGCAGGAACTACAATAAAATTGTGCCCCCTATCGGTGGATTTCACATCTGTGGGTCAAACCAACCACAGTTCAAAAGACACATTAGAAAAAATATTTGTATACCAAACATGTACAGATACTTTTTATCATTACCCCTAAATGATGCATTACAGTAATATTTACACGCTCATGCTTCCTCTTCCTGCTGAGTTCTATCTTGCCTGCAGAAAGCTGTGGAGGTAGCTGCAGCCCCACTAGCATGTGCTTGTGAAATTGGTAACCCTTTGATACATCGTCTGTTTTCCTCAGTTGGAATCCTAATGCCTGCGTTTAATGAGAGTCTGCACTGCTTATCGATTTTCTCTTCCCTTTAGTTTGCTTTATTGATATGTTCAAGCTGCATGCAGTGAGGGCACTTTTATACTTGGTGGTTGGATACTAAACAAGACATGATGTCTTTACCTCCCCAGCACCTTGATTTTTCTCTCCAAATCTACGATAATGGCACAGTTATCTTGGAAGAAAAGGACAGTTTTAATCACCAGCCGCTCTTCATCTGAACAGTTCTCACTGAAATACACTAAGAGTGGAATTGAAAGATACTTGCTTTGAAGAGGAATATGTAAAATTCACTGATGTAAAGACCAATTCTATTTTATTAATTTAAAGCTTCAATATGGATATTAAAATACTAAATATAGTTTGGCTTCTTGAAATTCTTCTAATTTCTTTTGGCATACGGTTATGTAGAGCAATTCATATAGAAATTATACATCCTTGAGAAATCCCTCCAGCTGCATATAATTTAGAAAATCTTGTAAAAGATATTTGATTATTTTTCCTTTTACCAAATAAAGTGATAATGTTAACTAAAACTATAATTGAATGAGTAAGAAGAGATTATAGTCAGACATTTTCTTCTTTAGATTTTTATATTATTTTATATTATTGTTGCCATTTGAAAAGATGTAAGTTATAAATATTTAAATTATAACAGAATAATACCTATCAAAATTTCTCTTTGACATATGACAATGAAACAAATATATATTAATTAATGAATAAAATGGAAAAATGTACTTGAAGCTTTTATATTATCTCATAAGCTAATTTAAAGTAAGTGGATACACTTTCCCCCTCAAAGCCTTATAATTTCCAGTCATATACTATTGTAACTCCTAAACAAAAATAAATTAAAATTATGACATTTTATAACACAGTACTTATGTTTTCATCATAAGAACACAAAAAATTCTCAATATCTTTTCTCATTGTGGGTAAGGACACATTTTCAGAGTAAAAAAATTTAATATCACAAAGTCATAGCTCATTCAAGGAAATTTTCCTTGAAACAGAATAGTACATATGCCAGGCAATGAATGAGAGGCTTATATTATAATCACAAGCATATGCTAAGTCCTCTGTAACAGTACAACCACATTCAGAAAATAAGAAATTAAGAAATCGATGCAGTTATAGAATTAACAAAAGTACCGACAGTTTTGATACTCTTGCAGTGCTTCTGAAGCCGTTATTTCTGTTGTAGGTTAAATCTGAGGAGGTACATTACAGTAGGTTGTCTTGACTCCTTAGCCTCCTTCAGTTTGTGACTCTTCCTTCCGTTTCCCTTGCTTTTCGTAACCTTGGCACTTCTGATCAGCTCCAGTTGTGTTTTGTACATTTCTTCGTCTAGTTTTGTCTAATATTGGGGACTGGGGATATAGCTCAGTGGAATAAGCGCTTGCCTAGCAAGTGCAAGGTCCTGAGTTCGATCCCCAGTACCGCAGAAAAAAACAAAACAAAACAAAACAAAACAAAAAACTGTGAGCTGTCTAATATTTAGTCATAAACAGACTGTGGTTATGACTTTTGAATATCACAGAAAAGTATTTTCTCACAATAATCAGAACATGGGACTGCACTATGTCAACATTTTTTGTCACACACGATGTTAGCCTCTGTCACTAAGTTGTAGGTACTCTTTGGCAGGTTTTCTCGCCCTAACATCTTTGTGCTTCTCTTTTTGCATAGACTCTTTCTTTGAAATTAATAAATCTAACCTCCACAAAAGGGGGAGAAAAAAGGCTCCACTTCCTAATTAATCTAAATTAATCATTTAAAATATTTCCAGGAAGATGATTTGAAGCTGAACTCTCTAGAAATATTCATACACTTTCAGTTACTACTGATAAACATAGTTAACAAAATAGTATATAAGAATGGAAAATGAACGCAGAAAAATGCTTACCTCCTGAGTTCCCATGGAAATGAAAATTCAACTGTAAGTAGATTCAAGAAGATATCTGTTAGCAAGCTTGCAGTGAAAGAGAGATTGGCAGTAATAAATACTGGCGAGAGCATGAAATCCAGAACTCTTGCAGAGGAAACATAAAAATTGGATAGTTCTTCTTCACAAGAGCAGTACTCTTACAGAATTAAAATTTAAACTTTGAAGTGGGCTATGTGTCCCTTAGCAGATGTGTGGATAAAGAAAGTAAAGATAGAGTTGCTTCATTTGTAGGAAAATACGTGCCCTTGTGGACCATAAGGTCGTGTAGAAACTGAGAGGCACAGGCTTTAACATCCTAAGTTTCCTCTTACGTTAGAAACCCTTCAGTAAAGAGCAAAATCAAAGACAGGCAATAGGAAACAGGGAGATACACATTTTACAAATGGGAAGGGAGCCAAGAGTTCACAGCGGAGGGAGGGAGACGTGCGTGTAGAGAACTGAAATGTGCTGGGGACATGTACCACATCCCCACAAGGAATTTGCTCAGTGCATGTAACAAAGACGTATTCATAATAAAAACAGAACTTAGGCTTGAGTGGGAGGATAAAACTTTACCTTTTTTCTGTAAAGAAAGGGAAAGATTTGCTCTCAGAAAGAATATACTTATAGCATCTTTACTTGTGCTGGCTCAAAACTGCAAACACACCGATTGCTAATCAGCAGAGGGAATGAACGGACAATGTTTTATTTCCGAAAGTGGAAACATCACCCACGGCAATATGAAGGAGCAAACGGGCGGCACATGGAGCATGCGCAAACCTAAGGAAGACGGAATAAAAACAGTCAAAGGTGAAACAGCGCATGTTCTGACCAGATTCCTGTAAAACTTGATGAGATACAAGGTACCTAGAGTGAGGAAGAGTGACCAGAGGCCCAAGAGGAACGGAGCAGCAAGCATCCTGAGAAACCTTCTGCAACAGTAACAGAAACTCTGCACTACTTTAGCGAGTTCCCAGGTGCATGCATGTGGCAAAGCTCACTGAACAGTCCACTGCAAAGTCCGTTGCATGTGAAATAAATCCCACGAAGTATTACACAAGGAAGGTATGCGTTTTTGCAGACTTATTTCTGGGTGCATCTACACAACAATTTCAAGGCTCTGTATTAGTCTACTCTGACTTCATGGCAAGGAATCTGTTCATTGTTGAGAAATTTCATCCTTCTGATTTCTGAGATCAACTTTGAGGTGTAAAACATATGGTCACCAAATGGAAAAGATATTGCCTGACTGGTGATTATTTTCTCTTGTACAATACGCTTATGGCTTTCTTTTTCACCAGTTAATGCTACATATCTGAAAGTCCTATTGGTAGAAAGTTTTAAAACTGCTTATTTAAAATACTTTTACAATTTGTATATGTGATCATATTAACCAGTCTAAATTGCTCTTAGAATTCCAATATTCTTTGTAATACATGTGGATTGACTGATCCCAATGACATAATCATTCTAGATCATTCACTTAAAATTTCATTAATTTACTTTTCTCATGGTGACTCTATGTACTAGGAATGATCCAAATGTAAATGTAATATAAATGTATTTCTATTCATATACACAAACTAAGCAGAATGTACACACATGTGCCTATGGGTGTATCTTTCATCCCCTCCCTGTCGTACTTCATTCTTCCCAAAACTCCATGCAAATCATTGCATGTTCCTCTCAAAAACATGGATTGGAATTATGACTTCAATTTTAAATGCATTTACTTAGACTAAGTGGAAAAAGATTAAACTGCTTTCTAAGAAGTATGGAGAGAAAACCTGTACAATTACTACAATGCAAAAATCTTATCCCAGAGACTTTGTGGAATTCACAATAAAGGAACTGGTATGATGAAAACAATGACTTGTGTATTTATGACTATTGAAAAATCTAAATATCTTCTCCCAAGTACATAACCACGAATGTTTTAGAAATATCATTGACTCTTGAGTAACACTCTGCGAGCGTATTTGACATCTTTTATTAAATATAGAGTGTCTTAGCAAACAGTTCCATGAGGCTGGAATAAATTTATAAAAGGATTTGTATAAATATCTAGAGGCTGATGAGTGAAAAGATTTTTATAGAGAACTCTAAGATGCTAGTGACTTGTAATTATTATTTATAATGAGATCACTGACTCTATCAAAAAAATAATCAGATCCTTCTGACGCAAATATAATACTAGTTCTTACAGGCCCTTTAGAGTGACCAGTCAGAGGAAAAAGGGCAAAGGACCACTAGGCTTTTACAGAACGTGTGGAGACAATTTAGGCGCACAGAAGCGACTATTGTCAAGGAAGCAAAATGTCTGAAGGGAAGTAAGAGAATCAGAGAAGATAAAAATAGGGCCACTGACTGAATTTAATTGAGTAATTCTTCCCAAGCTGAAGCCTGTGTGAGAACTTTAGACATACAAAATAGTTTTCTGAACTTACTGAATTGTATGTATTGTATACAAGTAATACGGATTTGTACAGTAGCAACATGCATGGAATAAAGCTTAACATTTTCACAACATCTTGGAGTCGGAGAAGCAAGCATTCTCAGCAGTCTGCACCCTAGAATTGAAGCACTATACTTAGACCATTATATAATTTTATAAAGATTAGTGTACATTTCAAATTGTTTCTAAAGAATTTAAATGTAGGAAAAGTGGAATTGTGTATACTATCTCATAAAAACTACACGATGCATTTAGATTCCTGAACGCATTGCTGATTACCAATAGCTGATGGCTCATGACATTTCTATGCAAGTTCTCGGCACACGGCGGCTTTACCTAGGTAGAAGACTTCCTACTAGAGCACACCTGAGTTCTGAAAGAAACTTTGCTAAGATAAAAGTGAATAATATTAAAGGCACATACAAAACTTGAAGGAGGTATTTATGCCACTTATGTCAAAATAATAAAGTGGTTTAAATAAAGCATTATTTCAAAATTAAATGCAGATGTGTGGGTAGAAAAATTTGCACAGTCTAAAATTAAGGTAGATTTTCAATATTTAATAGCAGCCATTTTGATAAAATGAGTACTTGGAGTTATACTTAATAATTGAAATGACTTTAATAATGCTGTGCTTCGTGAACGACGTATTAGCATTTTGGAAATCACCCGTTTGAATTCAAAAGGTTGCCTGAAATGGAGCTGCATGGACAGACATTTCACCATTCAGTTTCCTGGATTACTGTTATGTTTTCCCTTTCATTGTGTCATTTGAAGTTTATCTTCTCTGCTCCAGTTTCAGTTCACTTCTTGCCTCGGTTATCTCTATATCTTATATTATCTCAATCTTGTCTTCAGTATTTCATTTTGTTTCATCTGAAAAACACCGGGCAAGCGTTCACTGAGAGAAACGATCATAGAATTTAAATTTCAAATTTGTATTCCTTCACTTTGGCAGGTTGAAAGCATCGTCACTCAGCATTAAGTCATTATCTGTATGAATTCTGTGTGCCTTCAGTTATCCATGTGATGTTGCATGCTAAAAACAGTCACAACTGTCTGAAGCATATTTAGCACAGTCTTGTTGAATCACAGGTATATGTTGAATGGCAAAAATACTAATTATTTACTTTATTGTAGCTTTTCCAATCATAGGTGGAATTATTCTGATATATATGCTTTTAAAAATTTTTCTCAAATTTAAGATTTATTAATTTGTGTAATGGAAAGCTTTGAAGTACATCCCATTTCATAAAAGTATTTTCATTCAAATTGTTTTCATTTTGAGAAGTAAGACATTACAAAAGTAAGAATTCAGTAAGTAAGCAGAAAAATATCCAGAAATTAATTCAGATGTTAGTGTGTTAGTTTTCAAATACACATATATTTATCACTTGTTGGTTTCCAAAGAATTTAATAATATATTTTATAGCCTGTATTTCCCAAGGATTTTTTCTCATTGGCCTTCAAAATAAAATTCCTTTTAGCTGAGGAGCTTTGATCTGTCTCTCTAGTTTTTTTTTTTTCTAATTACAAAACCAGCAAAATTGAACCAATTTGTTTGTTCCAAGCCTGCTGTGATCATCTTTCTCCAACACGCACAAAGAAGACAGTCAGGATGTACACAAAAGATGATAAATGAGCTATTTATTTGATATGGTAATAATCAGACTTATCAGAGGCCAATTATTGACTACAGTACAGATGTGTTCATCATGAGGTTTTGCTGAACCTCCACAAGGGGACAGGCAGATAAGCCTGCATTCAGGATGTTTATCTCCTGCATTATGTAAAATAAAGGAACTGTTGATGAATTTTGAGTACTAGGCACCAATTTTAAGTGAGCTTCTTTAGTAAGTACAGCACATTACTTGATATGAAAATCTAGAAATGATGTTCACATTATTTTAATATTAAAATTTAATGAATAAAGCAATTGTCACATTTTCAGCAATAGTGCTCTTCAACCGGATTTTACCTTTGCTTCTACAGAGTCGAAAATATCACTCATTTCTCAATGCATTTCATCCACTAACAATTGCAAATTTGCTTTTTTACAAATTTGCTTGAAGAAAAGCTTTTAATAATTGAACAGAGGAGTGAGATCTTGGCACAAGCTGAGTCATAGAAATGAGGCAAATTGACAGAACAAAAGGGCCAACACGGCATGAGCCCTCAAAGGACGCTTTGGCCATCCCAGCGGGCGTATAAGTCTGCTCTACCATACTGTATGTGCGGAACTGGTAAACGAAAAGGTGCCAGTATTTCAGGATAAGGACGAATCAAAAATTAAACATTGCAGGTAACTTTAATCTAGGCATTTCACAAGAGTTAAGATGCATATCTCTAGATGCTAACATTTGGAATTTCATGTAGCTCCTCAGCTTCCTTCCAAAGATCCATAGTTATCTACTGTCCTGTGAGGCGGTCCAATTCTGCTCTGGTTGCTAGCTCCAGGCCTACACTTGCGTGTGCAGTCATTCAGGAATACAGTAGACTGGAAAGCAGATAATATCCTCAGGTCCCTCAAATGGAGGCTTGTAAGACTAATAGATTTTAATATCACGTTATTTGCCTTGATGCTATGAAGAGGAATGAATGTAAATCTAATTTCATAAAATCTAAGCCCTATCATCATGGTCACTTGCATACATAACTCCAGTGAAATGGTTGGTTAATCTTTTCTTCGTGTTATATAAGATAAATTAATTGTTCTGAGTTATCCAATGTTGGATGACTACCTGTCAAAAGAAGGAATATGGAATTTTTAAAGTGGCACGTTGTTTTGCTGAATAGAATATGAATATTTTGAGAGTTTTGTAAGTGGGAATTGAATTGAATTTAAAAGTTCTTACAGCACTTTTCTATTCAGGGGTGAGCACTTCCTACAGCTCCTCACAGTGTCCCCTGGGATTGAGGTAGGCCAGTGGGTAATGTGACAGATAGAAAACTGAGATCCTCATCTACAACTCAGTAGGAGCATTAGATTCTGCCCTCACCACTAGGAGCTCTGGTTTTGAGTAAGAAGACTGAACATTCTGCCAGGAAAGAGTCCCTGAGACTAAGTGGAGAGGTGGAAATCGCTCTGGTGAGGCTGTGCCTTCACGAGACCTCTGCCAAGTGGAAGCACATCAAGGAGAGGTCGCCCGATGTTACCCAGAGCCATCCTGCTGGTGCTGAAGGACATCTAGCGACAACAGCTGACAGCACATGTAAGCAAGGAAGACTCGGCAGAGCTCAGTCCCCAGTTCTAAAGAAATATATAAAGTTACATAAGATGCTGGATGGTTTTAAATCACTAGGTTTTGGGGGTAGTTTATTATTCATTACTATCTAGCAGATAATCTGCTAAAAGTGGCATATTGTCATGACATAAAGCTAAATTATGTGATATTATCTTTGGGACAAGAGATCAGGATCAAATTGGAAGACTCCAAGACAATTGTTAGTGAGTACTAGAAGAATCTTGCAGTACCACAGAAAGTAGAAGGGCCTTGCAGATGTTGTTTATTAAGCGGGCTTGACAGGAAGATGCTGTTACTAGTATTTGTATAAAAAGGTCCCATCTGCTTGGTGGTGCAGTTAGCATCACCTTCATCTTTTGCAAAGTGAAACCTGCAGAAGGCACTTAATGGACTTGTGGGCCTCTCTGCGCCTTTCCAGGTAAAGTGCAAAACGTGGCAGCAGAATTCTTACTGCAGTGCAGCATGAATATGAGAAGAAACTGTTCAACAAATGAAACGTAACCAGATTGGAAACGCAGGGAAACTGTAAGTGATGCAGGACCCAATTGATTTAACTATCAATTCATAAATACAATCTCACTTAGCAAAATAATCTTTTGGATAACGTTCTTGTTAGGACATCAAAAGGGTGGAATCTGGATCTGGATCAAGAGTTCGTAAACTATAGGCAATGAGCCAGTCATATGTTTTTATAAACATTATAATGGGATTTGCCTATCACCATCTGTCTACGTTTTCTCCATTCCTGTCATTGTATTGAAATGAAAATGTTGAATGGCTGTATCTGAGATCATATGGTCTCTATTTTAAACTATGTATTGTCTAAACCTTTAAAAAATCTTTACTTATTCTTTTGCTGGGAAATAAGCCTTAGCTCTTTTGCTAAAGAGTATGTCATATCCCTAACTAAGAAGCTTAAAATGTAGTTGAGAAGTAGTTTCACCAAAGACCCAAAATGTGGAAAGGGGTTGGTCCTAAAGAGATTTACAAATATAGTGTTTATCTTATGTATTAAATTTCAATATAATTCACAGGAAATTTTAATACCTTTCAAACAATTATATTCACACAAGCACCAGGAGTTTCAATTAAGTGAAGGCAAATATAGAATGAAAAGAAGTATTTGGAATCTAAAATTAGTACAGAAAAGCAATTCAAAAGTGTAGAGGAAAAAAATTAGGAGTTCTTGTGTCCAAATTAAACACTTGCTATGTTCCTGATTTCTTTCAGTGAAAAATGTCTGGGGGAAACGTTTTCATAAGTGGTCTCAAAGAGACTACAGGCATTTCTACTGCACACATGCAGCATTACCTATAGCAAGACAGGATAAAGGAGGCATCCAAGACCTCACCAGAATCAATACAGGACCAGACACAGGTGCTGTACTGCCAGAAGGCCAAACTGAATACATTGCTGGGTGACATGGGTTGACCTAGATTGCAGAGTTGCTATGTGGCTTTTTTCAGAATTGGTCTCATGCAGTGGGGCTGTGCCTGTTTGATCACGGTATGTGGGATGTGCAGGGGATACATATCTTCTTGCATAACTCACACCTTCAGTTTGAAACTATGTACTACAGGTTCTGTACGCCAGGAGTTCCTTCACATATGAACTTGATATGGGTAATGGGAACCCGGACTTTGAATAAATACCATAAAGGAGTGAAACTATGAAGATAAGAAGAATCGGGGGTATGTCCATCAGGTGGAAAAAATGCAATTACTTTGTGAGGAAAGAGAGTAAGGATGGACCAAAAAAATGCTTAGAAAAGTTTGAGTGTTTCTCCCATTAATCAGTAAAGTCTTGTTTAACAAGTTCACATTGAATTTTGGCTAATTTGTGAGGTTTCTTTTCTTTTTTTTTTTTTAACCTCAGTGGTATGGTGGGTGTGAAGCTCACCCCAATAAGGCTGGCAGTGTTCACATTGTTTTGTAGAAGCCCTGCACCTCCAGAGGAAGCGCAGAACCACCCTGTGCGTAACCCTATAGACACAATGAGGAAACTGGAAAGAGAAAGGACCCATTTAAGCACAGCTCTTCACCACCTACATCAGGGCTCCAGGTTCACAAGTGGCTCCATCTTGGGTCCCTCAGAAAGCCCCCAGCCCACTGTCACTAGACAGCACAAGCCAGGGATAAATTCTGCCCACCTGCCTGACCCACAGAATTTTCTACTGTTACAAAATTTTGTGTGAAGTTTCTTGGGTGATGGTATGCTTTGGTTTACACCAGTGTGTTGTAAGAACAGGGGATACTAAATGCGGAATGCAGTGATCACAGGGGAAAAAAACATTGAGGACTTTCTGAAATTAAGAATAATAATAAAAATAAAAACAGTATCCCAAGGTTTCCTAAGACAGATGGAATTAAACAAAAGACAAACAATGAAGCAAACAAAACATAACTTCTGTAAAAATCCAAAATAGGGTTCAGTAAACTCTTCTATTATAAAATGTACCTTAAAAACACATAGCTAAATTGGGCATGGTGGCTCATGCCTATAATCCCAGCTCTTGGGAGGCTGAGGTGGGAGGATTGTTTCAAGTTTGAGGCCAGTCTGGGCTATAAAGTGAGTTCAAGACCAGCCTGAACTGCATAGCAAGACACTGTCTCTAAAGAGAAAAACAAACAAACAAACAAACAAAAAACTGCATAGCTTTCCAAATACACATCTACAAGTACATACAGAGAGTGTAAGAAAAATCTCCACTCATAATAATTCAATAACACCTAATATACAGAAGAATGAATTAGTCGTGAAGTGTACACGATCACAAATCTCAATTGAGTACAGGAGAATAAATGCATGAGTATCGCTACTCATACTGTAACAATGGGTCTTAGGATGTAAGCAAAATTTTTTTTATGGAAATTTAATATATAAATAAAACTGCAAAGACTCACAGTATGCAACTTTAACTGAGTATTCTTATTTAACATATACATAGCAAAGCCAACACAAAACCACTAACATTTCTAAAAAGTAAGATTTCACTGAGTCTTCTCTAAGTTTCTATCCTTCAGCGGGGATAGAATCCTGATTTTTATCTCCATGAGAGTTTTGCCTGCTTTTTGGAACCTTAGGGAAATTTACATTTACCCTGTACTCTTTTGGTGTCTCATTTCTTTCCCTGAGTATTGTTTTAGGTGGTTATTTCCTTAGTCATGTCGCTGAGACATAGTACCAACACCCTTGATTTAAAGGAGGTTTCTGTTCACTCCCATTTCAGCTCCTGGTCAGCAGGCTCCAGGTAGAGGGGTGCGGCGGAGGAAAAGCTGCTCGGGTCATGCAGTACAGGAAGCAAAGAGAGCAGGAGCCATGGAACAAAACATACTCTTCCCTGCCCAACCTGAGGGCCCTCCCAGACCAAGATGGTCCTAGCCAATCAGCTCTGGGGTCCCCCATAGTCTCATTCTTTTCCAAAACCCCACCCATGAGCATCTGAGGCTCTCAGGGACATCTAAATCTAAACCATAAAGGTTACACATGAAAGTTAGTCTTTGTTTCTCATGGTTGAGGAGCAAAGGTCAACACACCACGGCCCCTGGCCAGTCATGCCTGCTGTCTTATGGCACAGGGACAGGCTAGTCTGTTCGCTCGCTGCCTCTGCTTGCCTGCTAGGCAGCACAGTAGGGCAGTGTGACGGAAATAATATGGACAGACAAACATTTTCCTCTTTCCTTTTACTGTACTTTTCTTCTATTTGTCTGGGCCTAATTATCCAACTGCCAAAGACAGACTTGCAGGAGAGAAGCATACAAATCTAGGTCATATGAGTTTTGAGTCACAGGGAGCTCTCGCAAGAAAATAAAGATCTCTAAACATTACTGAGATTGAACATGTGTGCGTGCTATTTCACAGAGAAAATAAATTGGGAAAAGCCACTACATTTAGAAAAAACTTTGTTTCCATTTTTTCCCTTCTATTCTCTCTCTTGTCTTCCTTTCCTTTCCTTCCTGTCTCCCTCCTCCTCCCTGGCCCTCCTTCCCATTTGAACATTTCCTTCCCACTTCACAGTATCTATTACACACCTTGGTCCTTAGTTACCCTCCCAGTATCTCACACCAGAGAGCAATGTTGTATTTAAAGAGGGGAGGAAGGGTTGAGGGGAGGGGAGAGAACTGGGGAAAATAGAAGAATCAAGACATATCACACAGGTACAAATTCCCTGTGGTCAGTGTGATCATCCTGAACATGCAAAGTGTCCCAATAAAGTTAGTTTTTGAAAAGGAACTAAATAGTGAAAATAAATTTCTAAAAAGCAACTGAATATGGTGAAAGTGAATGATAATGTTTATTTTTAAAAGGTCTGTACAGAATTTTCTCAGCCTCAGCCATAAGTGCTTGATAATAGAAGCCTTTCCTTCCCGTGTAAGATCCGTCACAGGTCAATCTCATTCTCTGCTTTTGAAAACACGATAAAGGTCATAGTGTTCCTGCACCTGCTATTTTGTGTGTGTGTGCCTTTAACTCAAAACAGTCAATATGCCAGAGCAGCATATTTGGGGATGGCATAGTCCTTTAACACTATGATCCAAAAGACCATGAAGTATTTACTATCTTGTTCTGTATGAAAAACTCTGTTGAACTCTACTACAGAGGAATTCATTAAATCAATAAATTTTATCGTTGCATTAATGCTTTTAAAAATGTGAGTTAATCCCCACAGCTGGCTACAACCACCTATATTTTTCTGAGATATCTTGTGCATATCTTTTTTCAAATACATTTACGTCTCTATGTTTAATTTCACTAAGGAATTCCAGGCAAATGATTTTCCAGGATGAGAGCAAGAGTGGGTAGCCATGGACTGTACCCATCACCAACTAACCAAGGTTCCCATCAGTTTGCCCTCCAGTTAGCAATAGGGGGTCTCAGTTTCTGTGCTTTTAACTTTAGCTGTTCTGTTAACTGTGTGTCTAACTAAATCTGTTTCTTTTTGTAGGTGCCATATTATAATCACATCCAAATAAAACTAAACAAATATTCCTCTGATCATAGAGGTTAACTTATTTTGTAAAGAAACGTATTTTTACATCATACTAGGGGTGCTCAGATTTACTGTGAATGTCTACAGCTTTGTTTGAGTGACAGAAACATTGCCATCACTGAGCTAAGAGCTGGAGCACACACGGAGCCCAAGCTGAGCGGCTTTAGGTGGGGGCCAGTGCTGGGGCACTGAGTGGGTGCACAGTGGGCTGTGAGGGACTTGGGGTGAGTGTGCCCTGTGTCTCATCATTAGTGTCATTTCTCCTCCTGACCGTGTAGCACACCCATGACCCGCTCTCCATGGGTCACAAAGTACTTTGTTCTAGATCTGTAAAGCCATGTGCTTATTGCTTTCTGCCCCTGGAGCTCACCAGCGCTACCTCAGCCATCTCCCATGGAGAGATTCTCTGTCCTGTGACCTCCCTGGCACCTTCCCTGGAGGTCATCTCTCCCATGCTGCAGGCAAAGAGCAAGGAAAAGTGTGAACTGTAGGTGGACTCCAGGCTGGGCGCCAGCCATAGCGGCCCTGCTGTTCCTGTTCTGCTAGGCTTCTCTGATCCTTTCCCAAGGTGCAATGCTTGTAGGGACAGGCTGAGAGCAGATCCAGGACCAAGAGGCAGCTCTGCTTCATTCTCTAAACACCACCGATGGCCATTGTTCACCGGGTGGGCTTCTCCTACAAGTCATCTTCCTGTGTTTGTGTTTGCTGTCACCCTCCTGACCTGACCAAGCACCTGAGTTTCCTGTGAGTGCTGCTGCTTCTAGCCTTCCATGATGTCTCACCAGGGTTTCATTTTGTTTATAGCTGTGTGATATTCCCTTTTGTAGGTGTGCTATATTTGTTTATCCTCTCAGCGGTTGACAGTCGTGTCTGTTTCTTAGCTATTTGTAATGAATACATCTCTTGTGCATCCTGATTACATCTCCTTTAAATATATTCTTGAGTGGAATGTATAAATCATATCTAAGTTCTATTTTTAATTTTTTGAGGTTCCTGCCAACTATTGTCCTGAATGTCTGTGATAATTTATGCTCCTTCCAGAAAGCCCAGGTGTTCTCTGTCTTTTGCGTGCTCGCTAGCACTTCTGTCCTCTTTACAGTAACCAGTGATGGGAGCTAGGGTGGCACCTCACTGTGGCTTTGATCTGCTACACTATCAAGTACTGATGAGAGACAGCATAATGTCCTTTCTCCAGTGTGAGTCTCCAGCCTCCTAGTCAGCTGGCGATGAATGCATGGATTTACTTCTAGTCTTGCTTTTTATTCTGTTTCACCAGTCTATGTGTCCATATTTGTAACAATACTATGCTGTTGGGAGCAATACAGTTTTCTAGTCTACTTTGAATAGATTAATGTTTCCTTTTTTATTTTTATTCAAAACTTGTTTTGACTATGTGAGATTTCTATGGTTTATATAAATTAAGGATTGTTTTTTTCCTAAGAATGTTACTGATGATTTGATGTGGGTTGTATGAAATACTTAAATTATTTAGATTTACGGATATTTTAAAATATTGACTCTTCCAATTCATGAACATGGGGTGTCTTCATTTTGTCTGCATGTCCTCTTCTACATCTTTAAACACCATTTTAATTTTCATTATAGAGATCTTTTTAATTTTAATTTTTTTAAGGTGAAAGAATGGAGATATATAAAGCAGAATATCACAAAAACCAATATAGAAAATACCTGATTATAGAGAAGACAGTAGGGAATTGGCACTGGATGGTGTATTACATAATATTATCTTTGCATTTGTTAAAAAAGAAACAATAAAGGAAATACTAAATTATAGAGAGGATAGTGGGCAATTAACACTGGATGCGGTATTACGTAATGTTATCTTTGCATTTGTTAACACAAAAAGAGTTGATAGCACATTACAGAGAAAATAGAAGGGAGTTGACACTAGATGCTGTATTATATACTGTTATCTTCGTTTTTCTTACTGAGTTATACAAATGATGGCTCATTCGATTAATCAATTTTCTCCACCTCATCCCTGTTGTTCTACCACCCTTTCAGTCATCTTCCCATTGGTAATAACTGTACTTTTTGGTTTATTTAATCCCTTGTGCTCTCCCATTGGGAAGAGACTTAGCTGCTTCAAATTATGCTGTATTAAACATGAGTGTTCACAAATTACTATGGCAAGAGTTGGAGAAGCACCCATCGTCAAAGACTATAGTTGGCAAGCCCTCTCAGCCTTTGGTGTCAGATCGAGTAGGTGAAGTTACACAGTGAACCCCCAGGCTCTGCTTTGATACAGCGCGACCGCGTCCAGAGGCTCCGGTGAGTCTTCAGGGCTGCTTTCGCCTAGGGCCAGGCTCACCCCCGGGCTCCGCCCCTGTATGTCTGTCCACTGCTTTTGGGGTCAGGCAGACTGGGAGGCCTCTTCCCCCCACTGGCTGCCGAACTCCCAACCAAAGCTTCCTGTGTCTCCTCTGTAGGTGTTCTATGACTCTTTGGAGACTATTCCCACCCAATTAGAGAAGCAGGTCTGTACCTTAATTCCATGTCTTCGCCTCCTCCCACCTCTCGATCTCCAGTGTTGCCATTCCCCTCCCCTTGCGGCTGGGCGTTGGGTGCACTTATGCTGCTGGGCACAAGTGGCGTGAGGGCTCCCCCACCTGTGCTTGTTGTGGTAGTCCACGGTGTGTACTAGGTTTAGCTATTAGTTCAAAGAGAGAATTGGAGGATTTTCTTGGGTATGCTGTGTAGAGTATGTTGTTCCCTCTCAGGCTCCAGGACTGCTGCTTTTCATGTAGTTTGACACTGTGGATTCTTACAAGGTTCATATATGCAAGCAGTGTGAAGCCCCTCTTGGTGCTCATATTAGTAGTTTAGGTGAGTCCTGAAGTCGGTGGACTCAGCCCGTTGTTGTCAGAAACACATGGTGAATGGCCCCTGAGTCTCATATTGCTCAGAGAGGGAGTTCAGGGTGGGTGCTGAAGTCTGGTAACTCAACTCATGCTTCCTGCTTGGTATTGGAGTGAGAAGTGCGTGGGGCCATGTGTCCCACCTCCGTCTGCAGCTCTCTCTTATTGTTGAGCTCCGGCTCCCATGTGTTTTATGGCTGGATCCCTGGGAATTCCTGTGGCGCTGGAGTCGCTTCCACTCCTCTCTGCCGGTATTTGCTCACAACTTGGAGAGGTAGGAGGCAATATCCTCCCCACATGCATAGAGCTGGCTGTGCTGGGCTGCTCACTGGTTGCCTTGTCTCCACCCTGCCTCAGGGCACTGATTAGAAAGGTTTCTGCAGAGTGGGGATTTTGCTTCTGTGGCTGTTGTATCTTCATGTCCTAACGGGGTTTGACCACCCCTTCTGACCCTTGCTGCTTCCCTTCCGAGGTGTGCTTTCTCCTCTCTGGTTACGGAATAGCTCTCAGGACTCGGCTCCCCCCTTTCCGAGTAGCTAGGTCTCCGCGGGAAGGGGCTTCCGAGACTGAAGCTGGAACGAAGGAGCCGCCTGGGGGTGTGTGTGGAGCGGTGGCTCCTTTTTCTGCCTCCTCTTCCTCTCACTACGCCATGCTCTTCGAGCTTTTTCTCCAGGAGAGGTCTCGTGCGTCATTTCTGAGGGCTTCAGTTCCTGTTTCAGGTCTTTCCCAGGTCCATGGCACCAGCGCACCCATTTCTCTCCTTCTTGTTTTTCTGATGTTGCTCTATTCTAGTGTCTGGATGGCGATCCTCTGGGAGGATCTTTCTCTGCTGGTTACCTGGTTGCCATCTTACCAGAAGTCCAAGATCTTTAAACTGTCTAAAATTATTTCTAAATTTTGAATTTTATAGCTGTTATAAATGAGACTCCCTTTACTGATTTCTTTTACAATAACCTTCATTGGCATTAAATAATACTTCTGACTTTCTTATGTTGATTTAGTATTGAGAATCTGCTGAATTCATTTCCTACTTCCAAAATGTTTTTGCTGACTCTTTCAGGTTTGCTATGAATAAGATTATGTCATCTGCAATAAAAAACAGTTTAATTTTTCCTTTCCTATTGGATGTTCATTATTTCCTTCTGTTGCCTGAGTACCTTGGCTGGTCCTCCAATATAATATTGATCTAAGTGGTGTTCCAGATGTTATCTTATGAAAAGCTCAGTTTTTCCATTTCTGTATATTTTCTGTAAGCTGATTGCACATCTACTTTCTGCTGAAGCATTTTCCTAATTTGTTTCTTTTATCATGAAAATATAAAATTATTTTCTGCATCTGTTGAAATACTCATGTGGTTTATCATGGTTATCAATTTGCATTTGTTGACCTACCCTGGCAACCCTTAAATGAACTACACTGGATCACAGTGATTGTCTTTAAAATGCAATGGAATTAGATTTATTGATATTACTTATTACTTAGATTTAAGTTTTGTCAAAGAACCATCACTTTGCCTCCTTGTCATTTGAGGAATTTAAATTTTTTCATTTAAACTAATTCTAGAAGCCAATATTTATTTTTTACTATGAATTTAAAGGTCTTTTATATGCACCATATTATTTTTCCATACTGCAGTCCCTGTTTTCAAGATGCTAATATTTTCAACTTTTAGGTAAATTCATATAAATAAATATTTCTGCAGATTGATTATATAATGTCAATATGCTTCAAAATATTGATGCATGTATTTAACAATTGTTACCATAGTAAATTTTATTTTATGTATTTTTTCCTACAATAATAACATGAATTGTATCCCATCCTTGGACATAGAACCTGCAAGGTGCAAAGGTAATCACCTAGTCCCTGATCCCTCATTATAGAAATATCATTTGGAGAGAAGCAGCATCCCCTCTTCCAAGAGCTCTGCAACTGTGGCTCAGAGGGAAACTTAGGTAAGTCATAAGGACAGAGAGTGCTAAAGTTTTCTTTAAACCAAGTGATTTTACTTTAACAACTTGTGGAGCATTTTAAACTTGAGTGTTCTCAAATGCCAACCAAAGGTGTTAGTGATAAAAAAAAAGTAAGAGCATACTGGTGGTTTTGTGAGATTGAAAGGCCTAGCAATAGATTTACCGGGAAAGCCGGATAAAGAACGGCCCTCCAGTTGTCCAAATTATCCTCATAATGGGCAACCAAACCTACCCCGAAAAAGAGGCCAGAATTTAATTGCATCAGACAGTGGAACAATTTATGCTCCAGGGCATTGTTGAAAATAATCAGCTAGCTATTAGTGGAGGCTAAGAGCATAACAGTAGTAGACACAGCTATCTCAGTAAAGACAGCAAAGAAAGAAGGAGAAGCTTATTGTGAAAATATCATTTAACGTTTATAAATGTTCCTGCCCCAGAGTGCAGCCTGTGTGACAGCATGGCTTGGGAAATGAATTTTGCTAACATAATTTATCAACTCTAAAAATATACAGAAACAAACAAAACAGCAAGCAAATGAATGGGAAGAATTGGTATCCAAAATGGTGCAATATATTACCTAAGTGTCTGGTTCTCAATAAACATAGAAAAATGAAGTAGGAAGACATAGCTCCTCAGAGAAAGATGAGCAGGCCGATCATTTCTTCAGAACACAGGTGATGAATGTGTTCAAAGAAATAAAGAAAACCACGCTTTTACTAATGAGTACAGGACCGCCTCATCAAGTAGAGAATCAGAGTACAAGGAGAGGAGTTCTAAGGCATAAATACTGCTTCTAGAATTCCAAAACACAATAACTAACATGGCGTATTTGGTGGAAAGACTCATCAGTACATATGGATTAGAAGCAGAATCAGTTTATAAATTTATACAGGTATTTACATTTGAAAAACAATACAAAACAGAGTGAAGAAAATTAAACAAGTTTTAAAGAAAGGTGGAGTGTGCATAAGTTCATTGACAAACCATAGGAGGAGGGCTAGTAGGAAAGGGAAGAAAGAAGATAAAAATACTTTGGGAAGTAACAGCAGAAACAGTTGCAAAAATGTTGAAAAATAGTAAGCTATAGTTAAAGAAACTCAATAAAGTCTAAGGATGGTACACCTTCACATAAACTCATCTGACCAAATCATACTAAAATATTTAACAGCCAGAACAAATTAAAACCCAAATTATATCCAAACTACTGAGATAACAGATTACTTACCCTGTAAAAAAATCATTAAAAGGATTATTGGGTGACTAAAGAATCATAATATGTATAAAAAATTCTCCAGTATATATCATGCGCTAGACCATAAAATAAGCATCAAAAATGTAAATGGATTTAAATATTATGAAAAATAATGTAAAACAATGAATTAGTCATGAAGTAGGAAAGATTAGATGTAAAAGTATGTGTAAATTAAATATAATCTCCATTAGTCAAAGATAATAACACAAGGAATATTACAAAGCCATTGGTGATGAATAAAAAGGGAAAAATGTGCAAAGCTGGTGTGATTGTTGTGAACTGTGTAACTAAACACATGTTTTTAAGAGATCTGCAAATCAATAAACTAAACTTTTAACTTTTGTTTTGAAATTCTGTATTGTTTTTATAGCTTTTGTGTTTTTTTGTCTTTTTTTCATTGTTGAAATCTTGTAACACGCAGTAAAGACCACTGACTACTTCAGTTACAGAGGAATTTACCAAATTTTGATAAAATCCAATTCTGGTAATCTTAGCTAATTACTAGGATACTTTGCATCAAACCATATTAGTAGGTTGTCACAAAACCATGAAACTGCAACTGCATTTTCAGAATCAAGAAGGCTGTAATATCCTGTCTAGGTCAAGTTAGTCTCCTGCAGTTGTGTAAATGAAGAGCATATTTGTGAATGAAAAAGAGGGAACTGTTTGGTGAGCAATGAGATTGATGCTTCAAATTAAAACTGAAAATTAACTTACACTTGGACAAAAGTACCTATTTATCAAATTACCTTTTTTGAGATATCTTTGTTTTAATTTCATGATTGTTATATTATGTTGTGTTTCAGTAGGACATAAGTGAAAAGTGTTGAAATGCATGGTACTAAAAGAACATATTTCCGATGTGCACACAAGAAATGCCAGTTATTTTCTCAAAAATGAGGGACAAATGAAGATATATATGTAACTCCTGAGGTTTGGAGAATTTATTTCTCTCACCAGGATCATGTTTTTCTATCACACGCTCTTAGTTAGGGCTGTGAGTACACTTATTTACTTAAAATAAGATAGAAAAATCTATGATTTCAAGACTATTCAGTTTAATTATGCATATTATCAATTTTTATTAACATAAAATATATATGGCTATGTATTCAAGTGTTTGACTTTAATACTTTCTCATGCACTTATATATTAGGTATTTTCCAACTGCTAATTCATATTTTCCTTTTCCTCTATCAGAAATCTTACTAACCTCATTGATGATTCTGAAACCTGTATCTTCACAAAAACTTTCACCTTCTCGGTCTTCACCTCTATTCCCATTTCTGTTTGGAATATTTTTACCAATCTTATACAGTGGACATCTTATAGCAGTTCTCAATTTTGTTAGTGTGCAAAAGAAACTGAATCTGACAAAAGTATTAAAGCAGAAATATGTAAAGGATGTTATTCATCTCAAAGCAATGGACTAAAAGTAAAGAAGAAACAGCCTAAAGGCACAGAAATCAAAATGACCTCCGGTGAAAAGTAGCAGAAATTACTGGGCAGTGCCCCAAACGCTTCTGCATTTGAGGAGGTCAGACTCCTTTGGTTTGGTTCTGTCGTTTTCTTTTCTTTTTCTTCTTATCTCTGTGGCGTTAAAGTCAAATTCACAAAAAGTGTGTCATTGATTTCCTGGCGTCAGAGCCACAGTGTAGCTTACAAACGGAGAGTGGTGTAAAACATAGTGTCATCACGATAACCCACACAAGGACACAGGCGCTACCCCAGTGTGATGTCTGCAAATGGCGAGCAGCTGGCGAGACTCAACGCGAGACTGCGCTCTCCCTGACAGTGCTGAGGCTTCCAGATCAAACGGGCTTCTCAGGTGTCTGAAACTGCACGGGGCCTATCTGCATTTATCTGGAACCCTAACTTCCGAGCCAACCTCACTCATATGTGTTAATAGTGAACGGTTTGAGGTGTCCCTTTCAAAATCCATACCCGCTTCCCAACTGATTTTTTGTTTCATTTGAAGTGTATTTACACTCCCACGGGAACTGTGGAAGGCCTATCCTGCTGTGCCTCTCCGAGCTGAGTTAGTGGTCTGTCCGTTTCAGTGTTCATCCTGAACACATTTCGTGGGCTGTTGTGAGACGTTAATTTCATTCTGAGAATCTTTGCAGTACTGCTCTGGTCCTGCGGGCACTTTTCCGGGCAGAGATCAATTGTAAACTTGGGGGACCTTCTGCAGGGCAGTCTGTTCTCAGAGTAGCTTTCCGTGTCGATTCTCACTGGCTTCGCACGTAGGTGGCTGAGGAGTTTGCCCGGGATTTGACGCACAGTTGGAAGAATGTCTCTCCCCAAGCTCTACCGTCTCCGAGATCCTCTCCTCATTGCGCGCTGCTGAGGCAGGGATCCTCTTGAAGGTCGCTGGCTGCTCACCACATGAAGGCGAAGGTTAGGGCAGTGCAGGGCCAGGGGGTGCGTTCACCGCAGTGCACTGTCTCCAGGCAGGGTGAGGACCGTGGCCCGCTCTGACCTGGCTCCAGCCCCTTTGGGAAAGCAAAGCCTCTGCCTGAGTTCCGAGTGCCGCTCCTGGCCACGAGGTACACTGTACCTGAAAATTGCACAGAAAAAGCAGGAGCTTGTTACGAATTTTAAAAATTATTTTTATAGACTCCCATCTTTTGCAGTTTGGGTATGCTCCCATGCAATCGGCCAAGCTGAGTTATAAAGGAAAAACGAATCAATAAGCGAAACAACCAAAAACGCCTGCAGACAACCAGCTGGGTTGAGCTGCCCCGAGGTTGGGGGTGGCAGTTCTTTGAACTACCTCTCAGTGATTTCCGACGGTAGTTTATTATTTTACTTTATTTTATTTTTACTTAGCTGTAGCAGCACAGCAGGCAGTGCTGCACCGTACTGTCTGAAACTGCAAGTCCTAAAACACACCTTGACGTAAAAAAGAGGCATTACCCCTGAGTGATCATTTAGAAAGAGGTTAAGAAATAAATCTAGACAAGAAATTAATAGAGGGTAAAGGTTTAAATTGGAAATATTAAAGAAAGGGGGAGCTATAGTGTTCCTGGCATTGGGACGGATACATTAATTTTCATTAAAATAAATGTGTTGCTTATTAAGTAATTAATAATTATTAAGTTATGCATAATAATTTTAAATACTTTATGCAATACTGAACATGGATATATATTTTATATATCTGATTTCTGAATTATAGGTATATTTGAACCCCTTAGGTTAAGTGCAAAATACTTTAAATACTTTTTTATAATTTTAAAAAATTCTAATAATTTTATAATTTTTGGCAGAATATCAACATCACATAATTCACAGAATATGTGGTTTTCACAGAGAAACTTATAAAACAAAATGTATGTTGTGTATAACTGTAAGTACAAAAGTTGTTTTTATAGCAGTTTAAAAACAATAAAATGTTTTATAAGTAACACAACATGCATTTAGCTTTTGTTTTGTTTGTTGTTCATTTATTCTCTGTTTTTTGGGAAGTGCTACAAATGGACCTACACCCTTGCACATGCTAGACAAGACCTCTACTATTGAGCTAAACGTTAACCTTCTCTGATACAAACACACACCTTACAGATGCACACACACACACACACTCACACACACATATAGATTTAGAGAAAGACAGAGAGTCAAATATCATACTAATGATAGATTATAAAGCCTGCTTATGAGACCAAAAACTGTACTTTCAAAATAACTTTAAGTGTACCAAAAGTAGATAGATTCTGTAACTGTAGAAGTGATATCCTTGAATGTGCATGGTAGCAGAGATTATTTTGCAAGTAGAAAATGAGAACAGTTGTCCAAGGCAACCCAGCAGACATTTGAGCTATAATAAAAGAAAAAAACAATCAAATAAAGGCAAGTAAGCACAGATTTAATGATGGGACTATTTATATTCTTACTCCTGATTACTTCTATATTCTCAGTGAAGTAGTAAGTACCAGAAAAGAGTGAGGATCAACATGTAGATACTGGGAAGTTTACAAAAAGAAAGAAGAAATAAAAGTAAAAATTATGAGAGTGGGAGTTTCCTCTGGTACAGAAAAAGTTGCAGTGTTTCAGAGAAACCTTCAATATGCATGAGTTTAGCATGGTGTCAACCTTTACACTGGAGTGTGTGCATGTGTGTGTATATGTGGTTTTCTCGCCCCTCAGAGAACTTCAGATGTAATAAATGGGGAAAGCACTGAATTTGAAAAGCAATGATTCTTTCCGGGGCTAATAAATAATACAGCAAAAGAATGGAAGAGTTTATGTTAAACAATTATAATGATGGAACGCGGACTTCAATAGAGAAGAAAATAAAGCAGAGGTATTAAGTGTGGCTTGACTTCAGGACTGTCAAGTAAGTGTGAGGACAAAGAAACCAGAGGGAATAAGTGCGCAAATTTGAAGATGTAGATCAGAGACTTGAAATTAAGTTATGATAGTTGTACTTGCTGGCTGCGATATCTAAATTGTGCTATAATGTAAAACTTTCTATGATACAAGAAATGTTTTGTATCTGCATCTTATAAGCAACCAGCTATTCAGCATATAAATATTCTGCTATTTTTGCAATCCCTTTCACAAAACAGATTTAAGGAGGAATAATGGAAAGATAAGGAATGGCGTATCTTTAAAGTCCATGACATAGTAGGATTTGACATACATATATACTCTTGAATTCATCATCTGTACAGTTAATAAGATTGACATATACAACGTCACCCAAAGGTTTTGTGCTATCTGTAGTCCTGTCTTCCAGTTTCTCCTGGTATCTCCACATCCCCGGACGCCCGGCTGTCTCTCACTCCAGAACAGTGTGCTGGATCTGAACTTCTGTACAAGTGGAGCTCTTCAGTAAGTTCTCTTTTTGTTGTTATCAGTCTGGCTTCTTTCAGTCACTGTTAAGTATTTTGAGATTCATCTGTGTTACATGTTACACGCATTACAAATGAAGCTATTCCTCTGCGTTGACCAGGAATACTGTATGGTCACTCATTTTAAAAACTAAATCATTGATGACTGTTTACATTGTTTTGAAGATGTGGCTATAAAAAATGAAGTCGCCAAGTTTGGGTACAATCTGCATGGATATGTGCTTCTGTTTGGGGGGGGGATAAATATCTATGAATGGGACTACGTGTTCCAATATAAAGTATGCATTAAATTTAAAAGCTAACTTTTCATTTTGTATTAGCTAAGTTGTAGGAGTTTTTCCTTTGCTATATACATCATTGCCAACACTAGCTGAGGGAAATCTTTTTTGTCTTTAAGCATTCTAACATGTTTGTAATTTTAGTTCCCTTTTGCCTGAAGACTACTGATGTCACTTGTAATTTTCTGTACTTCTTTACCATTACTCAATCTTGTAATGCAAAATCTAATATTTGTATTTTCCTCTGTTACTTTCTAGTACTTTTAAACTTTTTCCCCTATTATAATTAGGTCCATGGGCTTTTACCTTTTTTATTAATATAAGTTTGCAGTATATAAAGGTTATATTCAATATGTGGACCTGTGGCCTTGGTACATGCACATAAGACAACTTAATTTTTTAAGTCCCCTTTCCTCAAACTTATTTTGTGCACTTTGTAAAGGTTTTTCTTTCCTTCCTTTCTTTTCTCCTTTCCCCTTTCTCTCTCTTCCTTCTTTCCTTTTGCTTTTTCTATTTTCTCTATCTTTTCTGTCTTTCTTTGTCTCTCTCTCTGTCTCTCTTCTCCAAAGCTATGATCAGTAGAGCTTAGTGTACTTGGATTATCTTTTCAATTTGTCCTTTGTTTAAAAGTTTGAACTAAAAATTACACAGAGGCATGAACACATCTTGCTGTGTGGACAAGGGATCCTTTATGCATCACAAAGTAGTTCCATGGTAGGAGTTGGGCATCCTCACCTCCTGACACTTGCAATCCCATGGGAAATCATATCTTATAGTTTTCAAGATTTATTAACCCCTATTTCTGCTGGAATTCATTGCATTTAGAATATGTGGATTATGCTGATGCTCCCCTGCAGATTTCCTCTCAGCGTGACAAAGGACACACCTGCCATTTTGTTCCAATTCTGGAGAGTTATAAAGTGGAGAGTAAAAGCAAGCTTTGTCTTCTGGGACTCACCTCATCACTATTTTCAAAAAATACATGTGTGTGATGTTATGTTTTTGAACTTCTTAAATTTCATTAAATTTCTTAGATCAAATGATATAGTGAATGTTTAAATTAAAGATATTTGTACAGTAGAAGGTGCTTTGATATTAAAGCCCCTTAAAATACTCTCCCTTGTTGGGAACTCACTTATCCCATCGTACCCGCCTCTCTCTAAAGCAGTTCTGCAGGTCATTTCCCAGGTGTCTTCAGCTGGCCTATCCTGGCTGCTTTAGAATCTTGAATTAATTCAGAACATGTATCTAGCATGGTCACTTTGACTTCGCAGATGAGTCAGGAGAATCATAGCACCAGATCCTGAGAAGAGGGTGAGTGAGGACCAACTGTCATGTGTTTAAACAGAAAGTGCTCCAGTGGAAGTGACGTGGCAAAAAACATGACTGTCATGATGGAAGTTGAAGCTGCTCATTTCTTAGCCCATTTTTATGTATATTGTTTCTTTTATTTATTTTAAAGTAATAGAAAAACAGCAAAAAAGACACAGAACTCCAAAACATGATGATGGGAAATTAACAATGATTGTTATATTGCATATTGTTATCTTCAAAGTAGTTGCTCAGACTACCAGATACAGGCAGGCAAAATTGTTCAAAAAATTAAGCATTGTTTCTTTCAATACACTAATAGAAGTTAGTGGTTCAATTATCTTAGCTATTGTTGTTTCTTAAATGCTCTAGTAAACCCTAATATTCAGAAGCATAGTAATCCTAGATACAAACTAAACTCACACAGTTCTGTAAAGGTCAACAAAAATCAACATCACCTTGGTGTTGGATCTTGATTGAACTTCTCCTTTTGCAGAAAATTGGCTGATTTTCACTAAGAGCAGCTCTGAATTTTGGTCTCAGGATCATAATCATAGACACAAGTTTCATTTCCTGTGATGACATTTGATAAAAACCTGCGCTCTAAAGTGGCATGATCTCACCTCTCACCACAGTAATTAAGTGGCCAAAATTTCATGAGTTGGCTACGTAGTTAATGCAAGTCCCACCTGAAGTACATAGCAAGACTGTGTCTCAAAATGTTGGGCATGGAGGTACACTCTTGTAATCCCAGCATTTGGGAGGCTGAGGCAAGAGGATTGGTGCAAGTTCAAGGCCAGTCTGAGCTGCTGTGGAAGACCATGTCTCAAAAAGACAAAAAAGGAACAAAATTAATTTGTTATCTTAACAGTGCTGAATATATGAAAAATTCGCACAGTAGCATGACATATTCATCCTTCATGAAGTTCCATTCTTGAAAAGGATCAAGTAATTCTAGGTAATTCATTTAAAACATTTATTTCAACTTTAATGTTTCAGTACATAGCTACTGTATAATTTCCTATGCCCACTTTAACATTTTCAAGAGCATGGTGCCTTAAAGTGACAGAGACCTGCCCACTACTATAGTTGAAAAGGAATCTTTGGGGACTAATATCAAAATGTTAATCAGTAGGGCTGTGCTACCTCCAGAAGCTACCTGGGTGAGCACCTTGGTTGACTGTCTCACCATCCTGTGATGGCAGGCATTAGAATTTGGGCTGATTTCTGCCTCTGTGCTCACACTGCCTTTATTTATGATTCAAGGCAGAATCAGAAGAAAACCCCACAGAGTCAGGAGAAAGAGAGAGAGAGAGAAATAGAGTGAGAGAGGGAGAGACCCAATACAACTTTGGCTCCCAAAGAAGTGGAGCTAAGGGGAAGACGTAGCTCACTGTGTACCAAATTACAGTTACGTAAGATGAGTAAATGCAGAGATAAAATGCACAACATGAGGACTTACAATTAACATTGTTTAGTACACTGGAGATTTGCTAAGAGAAAGTGGGTTTTAGGATCTCTTTCCAGACACATTATGCAGTGACCGATATATATTTGACTACAGTAGCCCTTTCACCAGGAATGTGTACATTAACACATGATGTTGTACCACTGAACTCCATAAAATTGTCTACCTGTACCTCCCTCTATAAATGCCCTTGTCCCTGCATGATGACCCACTTGGATAATGCAGGATATGGTCACATCTGATGTCTCACCCTGGCTCATGTAACACTTACAGTCTCTAGGTATTACGACATTAATAATTTCTGTTTTGTTTTGGTTTGGGGGAATGTTTACAGTGCAACACATTTGCTTTTGTAGACATTAAATTTTATTTAAATAAAACAGAGAAATAATCCAGATTGATAGTGACCCTGGACCTTCCCAGGCAATCATCCACTGGTTACACATGAGACTGAGCTTCAGATAAACTAGGTGTTGATGGGCTGCCACTTTTCTATTTAACTGTGTTTCAGATGGTACACATCCTTCATGTAAAGTCTGAAGCTTTGTTCTCCCATATGGCTTAAATAATTGTTTTAGATCATCAACTCCTAATGTGAAGAAACACAGAATATAATGCTTTTGGGGGCGTGATTACTTTAGTATGAGGTACAGCATGACAGGCTATAAATATATTTTTATTGTGACTCCATGGGTAATGATGGACCATTCTTGCTTCTCTGCAAATAAATAGATGTAATATACAACACGGCCATCAGATCATGTACGGCTCAGTTGCACTGCTGTAAATTGCTTGGAAGGTAAACTATTTTCAGAGTCTAACAGAGCCAGAAAATGACACAGAGGGTCTCAACTCAATATAGAGCATCTAACTAAGAAGTTTGAAATTTGAAATTATACACAATATTAGTGAGTTTTGAAATTTCTGTGAGGTGGTTTGATGAGAAGACATATGAGGTCAAGATAGAAAAATGGAACAGTGAGTTTTAGCAATTCTGCTTTGTGAGCCTGGCAGGACCACACCTAACATTAGATTTTCATATAATCGGTATTAATTACACTTTACTAGAATCAGTTCTAAACTATGGAGGAGGGAAGGGAGGGAGGGAGGAAGGGAGAGAGGGAGAGAGAAGAGGGAGGAGTGGGAGTGTAGGAATGAAGAAAAGTAGTGAGAAGAGAAAGCAGAGCAAAGTTTCTTGTCTCAGATTTACTCACTTCCAGAAATTCACCCACTGACTTTGGCTCTGCAGGTACCACGGGTAAACGTGGCATCTCTGAAAAGACGCAGAAAGTTTTTTGGAGGATTTTTGGCAGAGAATCCTTTCTCATCCTGACTGCCTTACTCAAATTTTCATCCCCATTTCTCAGCACTTTAAGTTTCTATTTCTACTTCACTTTTATTCTTATTGGAAGAATCATTGTACAGCACTGGAGATATTTTACAATGTATTTACTATTCCTCTCCACAATACACTGCTCATGCAGTAAGGACAGTGTTATTACATAGATACAAATGCAATTCGCAATGACAAAAGCAGTGTCTCCCACAAGAAAGGTACAATTGCATTGATTTTTAAGTTCATCAAAAGATTGTTCACTTAATTCCGTCTTTTGGTTCATTGAAGAATTTGTTTCCTAATCAACTAGTGAAGTCCACTTGTACACTTATTTGTGAACTATTTCTCAATCAGAATCTTAAAATCCAATTAACCTAATGTTGACATAAGGCAAATAAATCCAAATTTTATACTGGATTAGATGATATCATTGGGCTAAAAAGTCCTAGAAAACTGAAAAGTGGATTTTAAGTATTCAACATGAAAAGTCTTTTGTAGTCTCTGTCATTTTTAGAAATTTTTTACCATCACTCGATTAATTCGTTCCTAAATATTTATAGTTTATAATGCTGTCATGAATGGGTTAGTATTTTTAATTTGAATTTCAGATTAATCACTGTAAGTATGTAGAAACACAACTGACTTTTGTACATTGTTCTTATGTATTGCAAACTTGCTAAACTCATTTATTAATTGCAAGATTGTTTTTAGCAGATTCCAAGGATTTTCTAGTGCCAAGTTCATATCATCAAAAAGTGGAGATAATTTTACTTCTTCCTTTCTAACAGATATCCATATTAGTCCCTTGTGTTACCTAATTGGCTTTAGTGCAAGAAATTTCAGTAATATTTTGAATGAAGGAGATGAAAATGTCCATGATTTCCTTGTTGTTGAGAATGGAGATGAAGTATTCAATTGACAGATATAAATTATGAATTTTACTTTGGGATTTTGTATGATACATTCATCACATTGAGAAAACTCACTTGTATTCATATTTCGATAAATAATTTTATTTTAAAGTACTATTAGATACTTTATTTGTGTCTATAAACAAGATCATGTATTTGTCATTTTTGTTTCATTTAAAAAGTATATTGCAACATATATTTTGAGGATAACAAGTTCATCTTGGATTTGAGGACAAATTTTACATAATACAATTAAATGCTTTTTATATAGTGATGGAGTATGTTTGATACTATTTTGTTCTCAGCTTATTTGGTTCTGTACGAAAAGATCTGTTGGCCTTTAATTTTATTTTCTTATAATGTTTTCCCTTGGTTTTAGACTCAAGCTGGTCCTGGACTCATAGAATGGATGCAGAGTCTTTTCAAACATTTTATAGAAAAGTATATGAAGTATATATATTAATTCTTTATAAATATTTCATAAAATTGTCAAATTAAAATCCTTTCTGTGTGGATATACATATTTTGACAATTTTGATTTCTTTCTGGGTCCAGTGTGTTAATTTGTGTCTCAATTTGTTTTTCATTCTAAGGATTGAACCCAAAGTCTTCAGTTACACTCAAGCCCCTTTTTGTGGGAGGAGGTGTATCTCTGTTAGCAGCTAAACTCCCCACACTGAGCTTAAATTTACAAAAGTCCAGCTTCAGCTACCCAGAGTGTTGGATTTTCATGGTGGACCACCACACTGCAGTTTTATATCTTGTAGGTATTTTCACAATTTTTCTAAAGTATTTAATTTGTTGTATTATTTTTATGCTATTCTCTTATAATTCATTTCACATCTGCAAGACTTTATAATATTCTCTCTTTACATACTTTATATTGTGAATCTTCTAGCATAATTTGATAGAATAACAAAGCAGATTGTCAATTATGTAGACTATAACCAAAAATCAACAATTTATTTTGTTGATTTTTTCTCTCTTCTTTTTATTTTCCATGTTCTTACTGTACAAAATGATTTTTATTGTTTCTTTTAATTTTAAAGAGAAAAGAACAAAAGATAAAAGACTCTTAGATCAGCTTCAAGGGAGAACTAAGATTCTGCTATTTACTTGTGCCTTTAATTGTGGCCAAGAGGGAGGGTGTTGGCGAGAGACAGGGAGAAACTGAGAACAGAAGGACGAAATACAAAGCTAGCGTCAGCCCAAGGACATCTCGCACCATAAGGATCAGAGTTTATCTATGTAGTCTACTTTAATTATGAGTTACTCTGGAATTACTTTGATTTTATTATTTTAAGACAGACTTCTAATGAATATGAATATTTGCCATTTATATAGCCTTTCTATCTTCTAAGCACTTAGCTAATTAATCTTTAAAATGCCCTTGTGAGAAGGATAAGTATTATTACACCTATTTGACACATCAAGAAGCGGAGTCACACAGAGAGGTTCAGCTCTACATAATCTATTTAGCAAGCAATGAAATCGCAAGTAAGGGGTGAAAACTCCCAAATAAGGTGAGATCACACTCAACCTAGTGTTACTTACTTGCCAGTATCCTAGCTCAATAAGGCAGCAGCAGCATGGACAATATGCAGCGATAAATAGCTCTTGAAGTAGAGAGAGAAAAAGGATGGCTTACTAATAACAGTAGAGTCGTGCAGAAGACAGGGAAGCTTCTTCTCAGTCTTTGATCTGTGAATTGAAGTCAAATGATGAATGTCACGCTGGGGCAGTTAACAGAGCTGAGTAGTGTGATATCCAACACTTCAAGAACTTCACAATATGTAATCACACACATTAAATATAATCGCAAGTGTTTAAGTTACCTGTCACCAGTGTCAAAGCATAGATAGCATTGTGTGAAACTACATCAGATGTGGTGGGAACAATGAAAGAAGAAATATTTTTCAGTGTACTGGGTTTGGGATTATATAAAATCCATTCATGGTTGAAATCTTGTAATATCCAGTAAAGGCCACTGACTACTTCAGAAGATTCCAAACTCAGAAGCTTCAATTATTCCCCCTTATCTCTGTCCTGCACAGAGAACCCAGCATCATTTCTCTGAGACTGATGTCTCTGATCCATGCCTTTGCTCATACTCTCCCAAGACATCTCCAGGATCTTACGCTGTCAAGTCTATTTCTTCAGCTTTACTTCTTTACTTCCTGTTTATTCCTCAAATCCATAGTGGTGACAGAACTTCTGAAACCATGGTGCATTTACAGATTGTAATGTACTGATTGTCCTTTCGGTGTTGTCCTTCTAGCCTTGAACTGTTTTATTTTAAAGACTTCAGGTCTGTCTGTAGGCAAATAAAAAAATAAAAGAAGCCCTTAAAGAATGTAATGGAGAATTTTCTTTTGCAACAGGACCTTGCTATGAAGAGTATAACTAATTATCACGAACTTGTGCTTTTTCATTTTCATGGAACTTTTTTCTTGTATTAAATTCCCTGGCAAGTCTTTGCAGAAAAGTAGTGGCGAGATGACAGTACTGTAGTCTTTTCAGGGCACTTAAAAAAAAAAAAAACAAATACACTACCATAATTTGATCAGATGCGGTGGCACAAATCAGTAACCACGGCACTTTTGAAGTATAAAGCAGAGGAATCATAAACTTCAACCCGGCAATTTTGGAAGACTCTTCCTCAAGAAAAGGGGTAGGGATATTGGGATGCATCTCCAGTACTGCAGAGATGTAACCGCGAGCAGTAACTTGGAAACAGCACCCAGGATTTGGAGGCACATTTATTTTATGTCAACGGGCACTGGTTGGGGTCATTCCCAGAATATCAGGCCCTGATCTCTGGTGGTCTGGAGCTTATATGGGATAAAAAAGCAGGAAGGACAGAGACAGAATGGGTTGTCAACTGGGGATTGGTTCTCACAATATACATCACAGTGACCTGCTAGGCATCATGGTTACCAAGGTTACCAACTGTTTACAGGAGGATCATAGAAGGGAAGAAAAAATGAATAGTTCCATTCAGTAAGGGCTAATTAAACTCCCAGGGCAAAAATTTCAATACAGGTTCATTCTTCTTCAAGGTTAGGAGTATTTGAAGGAACATTTTTTTCTGATGTTACTATTATAACTATAATATAAATTAATTTTAATTTTAAGCAGGTTATATGCTTCAATAATTATATAAAATGGATAAACAATAATCTATTGTACTCTAAGCATTTTTCACTTGGTATTCTTTCACACAATCAACTACTGCAAACATCATTCTATAATTTTATGAGAGTTTATGCTAATATAATACAATATGAATATACTTTATATCTTCAGGTCAATATATCAGTAACATTTTCCAGTGTTTCCAAAAAGTGCAAGCTAGATTCAATTTGAGTATCAATTTCATAGAAATATATTGGATTGAATATCAATTTTTATTATAACACATTTTCACTATATATCCCATTAAATAGGTTCCTGCGGCCCATCATGTTTAAAACTATCCAATAAAATTCAAATAGTTGCATCTTTTATTGCAGAAAATTTAGAAAAGATCAAAAACCAGTTTAAACAGAGATAACGTCAATAAAAATAGTATATATCATTGCATCCTCCATAATTTATAAGACAAAAATTGTATATTTGACTACTAATTTCTTAAACATGGAGGAAAATGCATTTATACAGAAGAATTGTAGAATCTGCAAGATTTTTAAAATGAAGCATATACTGTATAACAAATAATGTAGGCGAATGATTCCACCGTGTTGGGTAGAAGTGCTGTATTTAACAGGGTTCCTAAATGTTACAAATCCAAAAGGAATCAGTGAAACACTGCAGTCTCTTCAAAGTATTAAAAATGCTGATCATCTCAGACATAATGGCAAATGTGAGAAGGGAAAGAGTAGAGTATGAAAAGTTTTTACAACACACATATCTGATGAAGAAATTGATTCTAGAATGAAGTAGTTGCACAACTCAGAAATAAAAAATATACAGGAGCATTAAAATGGGTGAAACCTTGAAATGATTTTTCTCAGACAAAGTTAAACCAGTGGGCCCAGGCATGACCAGGGACTATGAGAGTGTGCTCAGTAACATGGCCAATGAGAATATATAACCTCAATCCTCAGTGAGAACCCCGTTTCCTACTCACTGGAATGGTCACAAAGCCTTCAGCCCAAACTCTTATTCAAAAGGTAAGGGATAGAGTTCCCAAGGGCTATCCTGCCTCTGCAGCGCAGGACCCTTAGCTAGAAAGCAGAGGTCATGCTGATTCTAGCTCATGGATCATCACAGAAAAAAGGGAAGATCAGAGTGTTTTCAAGTGATTAAATATTTTCCCAAATGAGCCAATAGCAACTGTAGGAGGCTGAGCCTGTAATCTCAACACTCTAAGAGGCTGAGACAGGAGAACTGCACATTCATACAGGACCTTAGCAACATAGAGGAGCCTGGAAATATGACAGAAATAAATAGATCAATAAATAAATACATACATACATACATAAACAAGATTTTTAAATAAAGTTCCATGAGGGTTGGGGATGTAGTGAAGGCCCTAGCTTCAATCTACAGAACAAAAAATTATGTTTATGTTAAAATATATACTATACCAGTGCACAAAATAAACAAGATCTAAAGGTAAATTTACAAACAAAAGGCATCCAGTCAAAGATTATCCAGCATGAAGGAGGGAGGAAAATGATTCCAGCCCTTCACGGGAGTAGAAACATGGAAATTCATCTCTTTAAAGTAATAGCACAAATTTTTCAGATTTTATTTACTTCATTTTGTTCCTGAATGGGAATGAGAAAAGTGGTCAAAATATTTAATTATTTTGTTAATTTAAAAATCCTCTCAGTCAGATTACATGTCCTTCAGACTCACTGATGAGGTATGATTGAAATATGACTTCAGTGTTTTCAATAAAATCATCTCCAAACACACATTCCATAACTCCTACCACTTTCTGAAGGAATTCTGGTGGTGTTCTTTCGTGAATGTCTTCACAAGCTGCTATAGAAAATATAGAATATGCTGCTGCTGAGTGGCATCCAACTAAAAGTTTCATAAAAATATTACTCACTGCACGTGTCTTCTTTATTCACCGCATTAGGCATTAAAATGATTAAAGTTATCATGAAAGATAAATGCTTTGAATTAATTCAAGACAACATATTATCTATGACAGCACAACTACAGTCACGAAAGAGTGAGCATTCCGGGGGAATCCATGGCAATGTAACCCTTACTGCAATACATTTTAAAAATGTAAACATTTCACTGTAGTTTTTATCACAACTTATATGTCCAGGACCTTTGGTTACTTGCTTGTCTCAAGTACATGTGATCTGTGTACTACATTTCATGACTCATCACAGCTGAACCTCCGACCTGTGGTTGAAGGTTTTCTTCTTGCTGTTGTTGCTGTTGTTGTTTTCAGATTGAGTCTCACTATGACCTTAAACTCACTATGTAGCCCTAGAGCTCACAACTATTCTCCTGTCTCAGCTTCCCAATTGATGGGATTAGAGGTATGCACAACCACACCCTGCTGTGTGCTTCTGTTGTTTAAAACCCACCACAGGTTGCCCTACTGCTAAGTCTTCACCACCAGGAACTTGCTGTCACTTTGCCCACAGCAACATTTCCTGAGTGGCAGTACCTCAGAGGACCTCTGACAAGCAGTTCTCACATATTCAAAAGAAGTGTCCATATCAAGGCATGGTCCTTAACAAATGGTCAAATATTTTCTGCTTCTTTTCCTTTTTTATTTTTCTTTGCATCAACAATTGTACCTACTACAAAAATGAGACATATGCATGTTTGCTTATTATATTTTTTCCTTAATGATATACATATTTTCATAGACTTTTAGAAAGAAACACGTCTTCTAATAATTTATTTTCTTTGTATTTTTTTGACTCTCAATTATCTTAATTAATTTTGTCCTTGGTTAATTCTGCTTTTCTGTTTATATAATTTGAACAGCTTATATCATTTATTTTCATGTTTTCTTTACACTGTAACAGTATATTAGAATGCATGTTTCCTTGAGCACAACATTCAGGGTACTTCATAGTTTTAGATATGAAATTTTTCAGAAAACTACATATTTCTTTATAACCTCAAATTATTTCTGAAATCATGTTGTTTTTAATTAGTTACTATTAGGAATTGCTTGGTTTCTAGACAATAGAGTAGTTTTATTTTATGATTTTGTAGTGGGAGCCTAAAACCAGAGAATCCCAGGTTTGAAGCCAGCGTGGCTTAGTGAGGCTCCATGTCATTGTCATGGTTTGTGTCTGGATGTTCCCCCAAAGCCTCCTGCAGTCATGGGATGGGCTTCTAGAGTTATGACTGATTCATGGGTGTCAGTGCTACACCCACACTGGGGAGACAGTTTGCACATATAAGGGAGAGAAAGAGGCTGCTTGCCACCACTCCTCCCCTTTTTTTTGCCTGTGTTGATTTTGCGGTCTTTTGCCACCATGAACTGTTGCCCTCTCCCATGTGCCACTCTGCCTTGGAGCAAGCAGAATATGGACTGAAACCTCCACAAACTGTCAGCGAAATGAACCTTTCCTTCCTTGACTCTGGGTGTTGGGTATTTTGTCTCAGCAACAAGAGAAAAGTAACTAAGACAAAAGGGAGCCTAAAACAGGAGAATCCCAGTTTTGAAGCCATACAGGGCAGCTTGGTGAGGCTCTACGCCATATTAAAAATTAAAAAGGAGCTGGGGTTTTAGTTCAGTAGTAGTGTACCCTTGGATTTAATCTCTAATACCAGCACAAAAAAATTAAATTGTATATTTCTCTGGTCAGAAAAAGGAATCTAAAACCATTAATGTTTTCTTAGAATTTATCAAGATGTTTCTGTGGCTTAATATGTGATTATTTTCCCTTGCAGAGTAGATTTTTTTATTTATGATAGAGTATTTGTTACATATCCTTTAGATACATATTTTAAAGCTATGGAATATATTTTTAATTCTTTGCTATGGTTGGATAAATGAACCCAAAGGGCAGATGTGTTAAAGGTTCAGTTCTCAGCCTGTGGCATTATGGGAAAGTGTGTCTAATTGAAAGTCTTCCAGCCACAGGAAGCAATCTCCTCTGGAATGGAATATTGGGAACCTGGCTCCTTCCGTCTCTGCTTCCTGGCTGCTGTGAGGTGAGCAGCTGTCTAGCTCTGTGCTCCTGCCATCAAGTAATGACTTGCTCCAGGGCCAAGTTTTCAGGGCAGGAATCTCTGCAATCCTGAGCCAAACTGGATCTTCCCTCCTTGGAAGTTGATTATCTTAGATATTTTGTTATAGTGATAGGAAAGCAATTAATGCATGTATTTTCATATCATTTCCTTTTTTTCCTTTGGTCTCTTTGATTAAACCAGAATGAGATTTAAGTACCCTATAATTAGTTTGTTTCTATTTCTCTGTGGCAGTTCTATTTTACAAAACTTCCCTCCACTTAGTGCATTAGTAATTATGATAAAATCATCATGTTGTCCTTGTGAAGTACATTTTTTTGCAGTATAAACTCCATGGTTTGATTCATTTTCTTCTTTTAGACCTATAGCTTCCCTTGCAATTTAAATCTTGGACTGTTTACATTTGTCAATATACCTTGGTTCATTGTATGTGTGTCTCCTGTATAGAACAAGATCTTGTTTTATGTGTTTTCGATGCAACATGAAAATATTTTTCTTTCAATTTGTAATTTAAATTCATTTGCATTTTTCAATGGAAAATACATTTGAGTGTTGTATTAGTTTTACTTTAGGGGCCTAAGATATAGCTCAGGAGCACAGTACCTGCCTGGCAAACTTGAGGCCTTGAATTGGATTCCTGATTCAAAAAAAAAAAAAAAAAAGGTAACTTTATTTTGTTGCTATAATATTTGCTACAACTTACTGGTTTAAAATAACACTTTTCTTTTAGTGTTACAGTTCTGGAAGTCAAAAATACAAAATCAATTTCAGTAAGATAAAATCAAATTTAAAATTTGCTTGAATGGAATATAATTATTTTGCTATTTAAAAATGTGGATCAATATTTTATCATGTTTGTACTTTTAGTTTCCTGATTGTGTTTATAATTATATCTTTACAGGATGCTTTTATTCTCTCTTAGCATAATATCTATCAAATCCCTTTCTGACCTGCCTGCTTCCTTTTGTCCATCTCTCCATTTTAGGCAATGAGATTAGTTTTTATTGTTTTAATTTTCATGTTTACTCCTCCTCGTTACATGATTTGTCAGTTTAGCTGCTACTTTGTATTTCCATTTCAAATGTAGTTCTTCATCGTTATATTCACTTGATCAGAACATGTTTGCAGTATGTGGTGTGTACAGTCATCTTGGAGAATAGGTAGGTGCACACCATACACCTCGGTTTGCTCTTTCTCGTCTCCTGCCTTTCACACAGCCCCATCTCCAACTGCTTCTACATCGCCTTTCCCCATTTTCGTTCTTGTTATTATTCTTAGCCCACACTTCTTGCATACAATGCTTCTGCTTCTATTTCCTATCTTAACTGCCCTCCTACTCCCATGTTATTTTGGATGTTTCGTTTTTATGTCTGCAGGTTTAGTTCCATGTCTTTATTTCCACTCAGTTCTATAAGTAACAGTGACCAGTCTTTACTGCCATTCCTTTGCTTACATTTAGTGAATAATATGTTCCTTTAGCATATATTAATTTTGCCCCAAAGAAATACATATTTCAAGGGCTCTGGCATTTTCAAAACTCTTCATCTTTGATGTTGAAAGAGATAGAGATATAAATACCCATGAAGTACATTTTCTTCATGTGTTTTCATGTAGAGGTTGCTTTCTTTCCAATTATTTGTTATTGGATCATTTTTCTTTGTTTTCATACAGGAGTACTTTCCCTGGATTATTATTCAGACACAAGCAAAGTTAGCCTGTTGAGTTTGTTGTGATGCTCTGTTGGAGCACAGGCTGACTGTTTTGTATGTGTGCTGTTTATGGCCACTTCCACTTTGTCAGAATTCAATGTCTGTGAATGATATATGTGTGTTCTATATGGAAGGTGTTTATTGATTTTGAATTCAAAATATCTGCATATGTGGCTTTGAATATGTTGTAGAATTGACTTTTTGGCTAAAACATTTACCTGTTTTTATATATGTGCTGCTAAACACTATACTCCATCCCATTAAGGGGAATTTATATTGAAAATACATGTGAAATACACAGAAAACCTCATTTATCAAATTTTGCAGTATGATATGACTTGCCTTTAGTGGTCACAGTTAATGATATACAAAAATTTTCTAATTTCCTAAATTATTATAAATAAGCAAAGAAAACTAACTGTGTACTTGTCCATGTTTAATCAAATAAAGTAAGTATATAATATTCACCAAATATCATATCATAGTATCATACAGAGGTAACAATGATTTTCAAAATTCAATGCACATCAAAATCATTTAGCAAGTTTGTTTAGAAAACAAACCAGGCCCTATTCACACAGTTTCTAATAGAGAGGGGTGCTTCAGATATCTTTAATCCCTATTTTTTTTACAAATGCTGCAACTAATTCTGTTTCCGGTGATCCTAAATATAATTTAGTAGCACTGGTTTAAGGTAGTCATTAAATTTAAATTAATAATTAATTTAAATTAATAATTAATTAATATACTATACTATTACTCAAATTATGAAACAAGGCTTTGCCTCTGAGGTATATGAACAGACCAAACAATCTTGATTGAAGAATTCAAATCATTAGGTTAGCCAACTATTTAAATAGTTTGGCTCAGCAGCAGTAAAATACAAGAATATACCTAACAATGAATTGCTGTAACTAAATAATTCCTTAAATAATTCTCTGACTATGAATACTGACAACATAAAAACATAAAAAAAATTGAATCCACAAAATGAAAACCTCAGGCTCTTCACCAGAAGCATTTCGTTTCCTTTATCAGTATTTACTCAGGAATTCATGGTTTCTTACTTTGTGAACTTAGTATCATGGTTAACTAAAGACAGATTAGAAGAAACTAGCCAGATGAAAATGAATGAAATTATTGTAGAGAGTTTTGTTGTGTATAAAGGAGGGAAAAGCTTACAAACCATGACAAAAAAACTCATTAAGATGGAGCAAAATGATGAACAAATATTCACTAGTGATTTTCTTACCTGGAGGAAAGCCTGGCATATTTAATGCCCTATTTTCAAAAGAAAGGATATTTTGTAACAAAGTATGGAAGAACTTTTTCCAAAGAGAACAAAAGCACAACAATAAGCAGAATTTAAAGAGCATGCAAAGCTAACATATATGGTTACCGCGCATAATAAGAATTCAAAACATAGAACTGATTAGCTTTTCCTGAGGTTTCTCAAGCTTTAAAGGCTTCCTAGATCAACCCCAATGGAAACCGGAATTGTTTCGGGATGAACGTTTTTACATTCTAAGGCTAACCCAATAAAAATAAATAAATATGCTCAGGTTTATTACATTTGCCTTCAGGAGATGTCTTGAGCTTCGGAGTAACTTTTACTTCCTCAGGCACCACTTTGTTTCCGTTTGGCAGTTTTCCTTTTCTGTTTTTTAACTTTTAAAAGGAATTGCTTCTTTTCCAAAGGCTGGCTAGATACCAAATTTAGGTGCGAGGCAGCCAGACGTGTGTGAAGTCTATGACCATTGCTGTGGAAAGAGTGAGCACCGCCAGCAGTGAAGTACAAGCTCGTGCGGTCACACTGGGTGTTAGATTACTATCATCCTTGTGAAACAGTACCTTAAAATTAGGTGAAATGTCCCCGGGAGCGTGTGTACAGGTCCACTGGTGTCAGTGACAGCTGCACTAACTCCACATCCTGACCTGAAAACGTTCTCCTTTTCTCATAACCTCTTTAGGTCATTGAAGACAAAGCAGAGGGCTTCAGCATTTACTTCCACATCAAGATACTTCATATATTTAAAGACTGCAGTATTCATGTGTTAAATGTTTGTTATTTATATCTTAATACTGTATCAATATTTTCTTCCATCAGTCTTTAGTGTATGGGTGGTGCAGTTGCTTAAATATTTGTGTCATTTTTCTGTAGAACATGCATTACCCAGAATTCTGTTGCTGTTGCTGTAGTTGTGTTTCAGGGTGAAGTCTTGCCGTCACCTAGGCTGGGGTCAAAACTGGCCTCAAGTGATCCTTCTGCCTCAGCCATCCGAGAAGCTGAGATTAAAGGTGTGTGTCATTATGCCAGTTGTGTATTACAGTAATTATTAATATTATTATTTCTATGGTTATACATACTTGTGCTGTATTCTTTAATGACTTGATACCAGTATACAGTGGGTCAGCTGGAATTCTTCAAAATCTATCCTTAAAATTCATCATAATCTCAGTAATGCAATCTCATCATCAGGTTTATTTTTCACTTAGAGAACTTTATGCTTTAGAAATGCAGAATGGTTTACTTACTTAAATAAACTGCTTAGACTAGTTATGCATGAATTTATTCCCTTATTTAAAATTACATATACTATTCACACTGAACTTTGAAATTAATTAAAAACCTGGTTTTCCACACAACTGAAAATCCAGAAATTATGTTAGTTTTTCAAACTGAAATTTAAGATATTTTATGTAATTCCAGTGCATTTTGTTGGTCTGAGTGACATTCCAACAGAGTATTATTAAATTTTTTCTGGGTTGTGTACTCATATAAATTTTATAGGCTCGTATTTTCTTCAGTTTTAAAAGATCTTTTCTGTTTGCACCACTGATGGAATGAGGCATAGAATAAGCTCAACAGTTTATGGAATTAAATATATACATAAAATTACAAGCCTTGATTTTCACTGTCCCGAGAGAGACCACACATCCTGAAAGGTGACTTTATTTCATTAGAATATTATTAAGAACAGAAAGTGACTACAGGTTTCCAAGAGGAGTGAGGCTCTACTCCTCTAGCTCACAATACAGAAGTAAGCATTATGTGAGGACCTGCAGTTCAAGGATGCATCACATGGGCTGGGGATATAGCTCAGTGGAATAAGCGCCTGCCTAGCAGGCGCAGGGTCCTGAGTTCAATCCCCAGTACCGCCAAAAAAAAAAAAAAAAAAAAAAAAAAGGATGCATCACTTAATTATTTCACAGGAACGCTGTGAGCTCTGTTGAGTTCCAAAAGGAAGTGTAGAGTCAGCTCGTGGACTGTGAAAGCTTATGTATTTGGGGTTTTGCTTTGACATTTTATTTTTTTAAAAGAGCAAAAGCGTATTAACAAACATCCATTTACAAAGTAGCACCAGAGCAATACAAACAATACTGTATTACAGATAAGGTGACAGGATATTAACAATAGTTGTATTACATATTGATTTCTTCAAAGTGGTTACTCAGGAAAACAAATATAGGCATGCAAGATTGATCAAATAATCATTAACTGTTCCTTTCAATAAAGAGATAGATGTCAGTAGTACAATTATGTTAGCTATTCTGTATGTACATATATATAGAATTTTCCCCTTACTTTCTTTTTTCACTCATCCCAGATGCTCTTTACTTTTGAGCAGTTTCCTTTTGCTTCACAATGTCTATCATACCTTTCATTTTTTATTCACTCTTTTAGGTTCTCACACTAGTGAGACAATATATTGTTTACACATGCAGGTCTGATTTATGTCACTTATGAATATGGTCTCTAGTTGTGACCATTTACCTATAAAAGCCTCTAGTTTATCTTTCTTTAGAGCTAATATTCCATTATATAAAATTTCCACAATTTTTTATCCATTCCTCAGTGGATGGGCATTTGGGTTGCTTCCACTATTTAGCTATTACAAATCGTGCTGGTATAAACATGGGTACACAAATATCGCTGTGATATGATGTTTTCAGATCTTCTGGGAAAATACACAGCAGGGGAATAGCTGGGTTGAATGGAACCTTTAGACCTAGTTTGCTGAGGAATCTCCAAACTGATTTCCACAGTGGTGTCACCAGTCTGCATTCCCACCAGCAGTGGAGAAGAGTTCATATTTTTCCACAGCCTCATCAGCATTTGTTATTGGTTGATTTCGTAAGCTTATGTATTTGAAAGAAACTGTAAAAGCGGACAGAGGAGCGGAAGATACACTGCACTGGAGGATATCAGAAAGAGAAAGCAAGCTGGAGTCACAAGTAAAACAAGGAACTTTCTTGTTAAGATCTACAGGGTATTAATTTCCTCATGTGCATTTATGACACAAATATTTCTGGAGCCATTGTCTCATGAAACTTTCATTCAGAGATAATAAAGTTTAAATGAGTTGATTATGAGAAGCCAATTTTTCAAAAAGTAATTCAAGGACAATATTTCTGGAGGTCGTTCAGCCTGGCAATTACCGAATGTAGATCAGGATGGTGATGAGACCAACAAGAAACCAGTTAAAATAATGCATTTGAAAAACAGAGAACTGGAACCGAAAGAACAGGGAACACAGGGTGATGTCTGGTCAGGGGCTGGAGACAGTGGGTAGGGAGTCTTCACTTGAATGTTGGTGTTTATGTATGAATTACATTTCCACATCATTTTATTAGATTCCTGCACAATATGACATAATAGGCAGAGTTTATTTTTTCAAGTAAGTTTAATTTGTGAAGTGATTTTAAATGTAATTTTTAAAGCAATTTCAATTTTTTAGGTAGGAAAAGTTGTGGGTTGTTTTCTCCATGTAATATAGACAAATAGATCAAATGCATTTAGAACTATATTTCTCCAAGTAGTCTTTAACAGAAAAATGGTAATTTGTACTATTTAAAATTAACTTAAATAACTGACATGTAACACAATCTACTCTTGATGAAAATCTTAACACATTCTCTTCATGTGTATGTATCAATCCAGCATTGTTAATTGTAAATGTAAAAATAAATCTTTAAGCACTACTTACATATCATATAGAAATGCTGGTGAAAATGGGTGAAACATATCAAGATTTTTATCAGTTTGCTGAGCTTTCCTGCACATTTGAGAAATTTCCAAAATTAACTTAGAAGAAATTAAATATAAACATAATTATATGTACTTAATCAAGGGACTGTAAAAGTTTATATTATTCATACCACTATCTCTAGTCCAAATTTATCATGAGAGAGCCTTAGTACAGAGAAGCTAGATCTGCAATTTTATCATGTTTCCTTTATATCTTAAGATAGGTTTTTATATTTTCTTAATTAAAGTTATATTCACTGTTCCTTCACTTCAGTGGAACTGTAGTCAAACAAAGATTTCATCTTCACCATTAAGTTCCACTTCAACAATGCTAATTTATCTAAATGAAGTGAGAAAGACAACTTTTATAATGACTGTCTTAAATGACAATTTTAAAGATCACTGGGTCCCAGAAAAGCCATAATTCAGCTATCACTAAAAAGTGAAATGCTTCTCCCGTGTAGTTTTACATTTCTTCCATATTTACACTTGGCAAGGCATTTTGTGAATTATGTTTTGGTAGCTTTCTACTTGGTGCTGCATTATGAAGAGGCCATTGGCCATCTTTCTGTGATATAAAAACAAGTCATAAAAATGACATACCAAGAAAGTTCTGGTGGAAAGAAAACTAAGTTATGCCATGTAACATTATAGATTTCAAATTATATGTTTAAAATTTGACTTTAGTGAAAACCTAGTGTAAGTGGGTATTCAGGTATATATAGCACTCTTAATGGGAATACTAACCAAAGAATAGCTAAGTGATTCAAATTTTATTCTATGAGAACTTACAGATACACATGACTAATAAGTGTGCAATGCATTTTTCTTTCAGATTTTTGCATGGATGTATTACAAAGAGCTCAAGGATAGTATATTAGTAATAAAAATACTGTTATTCGTATTGAGAATATTCTGGGCTCAGATTCAGTCATTCCAGAAATATATGAAAAATTGAGGTAAAATTAGTTTCCATTTTAACTGTTTTGTGTAATGAAAGAAAACAAGCAGTGTTTGACTAAATTACTTTGCATTGAACAAGCTCAGTGGATTCATTTGCTTATTTGGGAATTGATTCTAATGGTTTTCTACATAATCTGTGGCACATTGAAAGTAATAAGTAGAATTATAAAGGAAGAATTATAAGAAAATTCACCTGCATTTTATTTTATTAGAGGGCAATATTTGTAGAAAAGAATGGTATAGTTTTTATACTTGTTATGGTTGATACACTGTGTCAACTTGAGGAGTCTAGAAGTTTGGCTAAGTGACTCAGCAGTTCTGCATCTTGGGGAGAAAAGGAAATGCCCTTACCCTTCTGGGACGTTGTTCATTGTGTTCTTTTGAGAAGTTCAGGAGGTTAACTATGTGATTCAGCAGGGAGCCAGGTTGTTAACTTTGTATTCATCCTGAGCCTGTGGAAGAGGAGGGCGTGGAGATTGTGTGAGAGCTACATGCCCCCAGGTGGGGGTAGCCAGTTTACAATATAAGGGAGGGGAAAAAGGCTGCTCTCTGCCACTCCTCCCTTGTGTTCTTGTTGCTTTGCTATTTTCTGCTGCTATGAACTATTGCCCTCTGCTATGTGCCACTCTGCCTCAGAGCCAGCCAAGTATGGACTGAAACCTCCAGAAGCTGTAAGTTAAATAAACCTTTCCTTCCTTCATTTTGGGCGTTGGGTATTTTGTCTCAGTAACGAGAGAAATGTAACCAAGAAAATACTACTATGAAGTTTTTGACGTTTTGAAATCCCAGATATTTGGTTGTAATACTACTATAATCAAGTTACTCAATTTGTAGCTTTTTAATATTCCCTAAAATACTGCAAGTATTATATTCAATAATACTTTAGATATGATAAAATAGAGTATCTCACAAGAAAGCTATATAGATAATATCGGTATCCGGCTGGGTGTAATCACAGCCATCTTGGTAGTAATCTCTCTGTATTACCCAGTAGATGACACTGGTAAGCACTCCACACTCTACAGGGTACAAGAAGTTAAAATAGCCGGCTGGCCAGTTTTTGCTTGGTTCTGAAAACTGGAAGAGCCCTTCAGTGATGCTTGGTATGATGACAGGTTTTGAGAAAACCTAGGTATGGGCCCAACTCCTCTCCTTTACCATACATATGCCTTCGCCGTGCCTCCCCTGTTGATACTTAAGCCATTATGTACATAACTATGTAGTCAATTGTACCCTGAAACCTTGATACCTCCCCTCCTCTTCATTTAGCATCTGATGACTTTCCCTTTTGGTGATCAGTTCTTATATACATGCCTTTCTAAAATCATTGACAAGCCAATCAGGTGACCTGGAAATTGGTGACACTGAAGCATCCACAGGAAAAGTCTCTGGTTAGTCATTTCCTCTTATACATAGAGAGGTGTCCCATTTGCAGCCATAGGTGTGAATACAGAGACACTCCCAACATGCTGCTGGGTTTAGAACTATGGTTGATGAATGCTAAAGTTCTGTGAAAAAGCAATAGAGAACTGGCTTCTTGAAGTCACAATAAAAAGAATGGCAAATCAAGTAGATTAAATGAACCATTTGTCAATCTCCATAACCTACAAGCTCGGAATTTAATGATCAGAAGGGAAAGTCAAAGGCAGTCATAGCCTGTTTAAATAAGATCTCTGGTCCAGCCTGTACTCTCAAAGTGGTATATGCCAAAGGAGAGTGAAATATTTAAGACATTCTCAAAAAAGTGTAGTAAAAGTAAAAATGACCGGACAATACTATGTTGACCTGAATAGAGCAGAAAATGAGAGATGATGAAGAATTTGAAGGTAGTAGGATCTTATGCAGAGGCATGGAGAGCGCTGAGGAGAAGCGCATAAAAGCTGGGATTCAATTTCACCCTTTAGGGAGTTCTTCAGGAAAAAGAAACCATTAAGCTAAATTCAAACATTTCATAAATTAAGAGAAACATTGCCAGATCTGATTTAAAAGAACTATATGTTCTTTACAAAATTAGAGCTCATGCCCAAAATATTGAATAAAAATTTTATCAGCAGTTGAAAAAATGACACCAGAGAAAGGAGAATGTTTTAAATGAAAGGGTAATTAGACAAATAAAGCAGTACTTGCAGGTCAGTCTATGGGTTATGGTTCCAAAACTAGACGAAGTCATGGACATTCATCTCTAGGTGGCTTTACTGCCTTTATGCATCATGAAGAATATTAGGAGTTCTCATTGCAGGATAGGAGAAGATGCATGAAGTGTTCAAGGTGCAGATGCTTCTAGAGAGTATTTCAGGAAGGAAGGGTTTGCTATGGGGCTGGTACTCTTAGGAGAGAAGGATGAGGGCTCTGTTACAATAATCAGTTTATCTGGAGCAACAGGAACAGAAGGAAGCCAAAACTGTAACTGGGAAAGGAGCCACAGGCTCTGACGTCAGTAAGAATGGGAGGTGTTCAGGTTTTCTTGAGTGTGGACAATGTTGGACAATGTTAGTGTTCTACTCTGTTCCAAAATGCTTAGCATTTTTTGACAGTATTTCCAGCTCCATTTTTAAAGAGACTATCTTTCCTCCAGTGAACATATTTGGTCTCTTTTAAAAGATTTGGTGGTTGAGTGTGTTCGCAGTTGTGTCTGCATCTTTCCATTTTCTGTTCTACTGGTGCTCAGGTCTGTTGCTTTGCCAATATCATGCTAATTTTTTCTCAGTGACCTTGCAGTATATTTTCAAGCCAGGGGTTATGATGCCTCCTGCCTTGCCTTTGTTGCCCAGGACTGCCTTTGCTATTCTAGGTCTCCTTTGGTTCCAGACGAATTTTAGGTACATTTTCTCTAGATCTTTAATATATGCTAAAGGTATTTTGGAATTGTAAAAAATCTGTGTAACAATTTTGGGAATGAGGTCACTTCTCTATGTTGGTTCTTCCTATGTATGAGTAAGGGATATCTTACCATTTTCTAATATCCTCTTTGAGCTCCTTTGTCAGAGTACTGTAATTTTCAATGAATAGATCATTTACTTTCTTTGTTAGATTGGTTCCTAAGTATTTTATTCTTTTGAATGCTATTATAAAAAATGTGTTTTTCTAATTTCTCTCAGTAAGTTTTTTCTTGGTCTACAGGAATGTTTTTGATATTTGAGGGTTAACACCGTATCCTGCTATGCTACTGAATTTGCTTATTAAATCTAGAAGTGTTTTGGTGGAGCTTTGGGTCTTCTATGTAGAGTATCTGGCCATCTGCAAATAATATAATTTAATTCTTCCTTTCTTATCCTTATTCCTTTTATTTTTCTCTCTTGTTTAATTGCTGTAGCTAGTATTTCCAGAACTATATTGAATAGGAGTGGTGATAGTGGATATGCTTGTGTTGTTACTGCTTTTAGAGTGAAAGCTTTCAGTTTTTGCCCATTTAGTATGATGTTGGCTATTAGTTTGCCATAGATGGCTTTTATCAGATTGAGATAAAGATCATCTGTTCCAATTTTCTGTAGGATTTTTTTTTTTTATGAATAAGTGGTTGACTGTGTCAAAAATTCTTTTTGCATCTTGAGATGATACTGTGGTTTTTGTCTTTGGTTCTGTTCTTATGCTGCATTAAATTTCTGATTTGCATATGATCAACCAACCGTACATTCCTGGGATGCATCCGACTTGGTCATGTCATATAATCTTTTTAATGATCTGCTGTATTTTCATTGCTAGTATTTTATTAAGTATTTTTGCATGAATGTTCCCTGTGGAGATTAGCCTGCAGTTCATTTTTTTGTTGTTGGGTCTTTCTCAGGTTTTTGTAACAGAGCAAAACTTGCCTCCAAGATTGAGTTAGGAGGTATTGCTTCCCTTTCAATTTCGTCAAAGAGTAGTATTGGCACTATCTCTTCTCCAAATTTCTTTTACAATTCAGCAATTAATCCATTGAGATCTGGGCATTACTCTGTTGATAAATTTTTAATTATATTTATAATCTCATAAATGATATTGGGTTATTCAGAATTTTTACAATTTCTTCATTAGGCTTTGATAACCCATATATATATATAGGAATCTGTCCATTTTTTATCAGTTTTATTTGTTTTTTGTGTGTTTTCTACTATATGAGAGTAAAGATTTTTGAAGTAGATATTGATTATCTTCTGAATTTCCACAAGATTTTTAGTAATTTCATACTTTTCATTCCTCATTGCATAAATGTGAAATTTTTATTTCCTTTTTTTGATAAGATTGGTTAAGGGCTTATCAATTTTATTTATTCTTTCAAAAAACAAACCCTTTGATTCATTAATTCTTTGTATTATTTGATTAACCTTGATTGCATTAATTTCTGCTCTGACATTATAATTTCCTCCTTTGTATGGGTTTTGGGCTTGACTTGCTCTTCTTTATCTAGAAGCTCGAAGTGCGACCTCTGGTTGTTTATTTGTGCTCATTCTGTTTTCCTGATATGAGAATTCACTACTATAAATTTAATCTTAGGACTGTTTTCACTGTGTCCCACAGGTTCCTGCATTTTGCATCTGCATTTTCTTTTAATTGTAGATATTGTTTAATTTTTTCTTTAATTTTATTTGTTCCCCATTCTTTGTTCAAGTGGGTGTTATTTAATTTCCATGTGTTTATGAAGCTTTGTTGTTTCTTTCCCCATTAACTTCCAATTTCATTGCACTATGTTTAGATAATATACATGAGATATTTTTAATTCCTTTGTATTTACCTAAGGTTGTTCTATGGGCTAGTATATGGTTGATTTTACAGGTCATCCCACATGTAGCTGAGAAGAATTTATATTCTGTTATTGTTGAGTAGAACACTTGGTAAACATCTACTAAGTCCATTTGCACATGATTTGGTTTTGTTCTGATATTTGTTTGCTGATTCTTTTGGTCTGGTTGATCTATTTATGACAATGGAATATTAATGTCCCCCATTACTATTGTGTGATTGCTCATTTGACTTTTCATGTCTATTAGTATTTGTCTTACATAGTTGGGTGTCCACATATTTGGTGCATACATATTTATGATTGCTATGTCTTCCTCTTGAAGTTTTTACCTAACAAGCATGTAGTGACTTTTATCTCCTTGTTTATACTTGGTCTGAAGTTTACATTGTCTGCAGATCTTATAGTTACCCCTGCTTTTCAGGGGTTTCCTGTTGCATGGAGTATTATTTTACATTCTTTGAATTTTAGTCTATGAATTTCTTTTTGAGTTAAATGTATTTTTATATAAAGGATATTGTTGGATCTTGTTTCTTGATCCATTCTGCCTGTCTCTTTCTTTTCATTGGTGAATTGAATCCATTTGCATTGATGCAAACTGCGTTTATCTGGTGCCAACTCATAATCAACAATTACGTAGATGCATTTTATTATCTTTTTAAGATGATAAATGAAATTAAAACCAGAAAGCTGGAACTTTTCTAGAAAAAATCAAGGATGTACAGTAATACAATTGATGAGTATTTCCTATGGAACCATATTCCAGGGCAGCTGTGCCTCAGGTAACTCATCAATCATTGAGCAAAATGATAAAATGTAAGAAAACATATACAATGATATCCATAGCTGACTTAACTGTAAACTATTTGTCCATCAAAAAGTGAATGGGTGCTGATGAGATTAAATCAATTGAAACTGATGTTATAGAACCTTTCAGACCTAGAGAAAGAGCAATGTTCCATGGGCCAAATTCATATGCTTTGGAGTATTTACATGACAAAAATGATATTAGTTGTCAAGGTGAATTAATATCTGTTAGTACAAGTTTCAATATATTAAAAGCAACAAAACAACTTAAAGATAAATTTCAGCATGAGATTTATTTAAATATTTTAAAATATTTAAACAATAATATATTATTTCAGAAAAAAAATTCCTTCCTCCTGTTTTAAAGTTTTTAAATGCTAATGAGAGGATCTCCAGTTGGAGGTACATCCTTATGAGGAAGGGAAGGTACTTAGTGTTGGCTTAGCACCCACTTTGAGAGTGACGAGCATGGGTGATACTGACTCGGTTGAATCAAATGTCCATTCCAGTGCTTCTTGCTCTTAACTAAGTCTTGTATAACTATACATGTTCTTCCTTGAACATTGATGGAGTTAAGAGTGGCGAAGTGTTCCAGTCTGACCCAATTCAGGTAAAGTGTACTTTGTTGAAGATTTTCTGTGAAAGTTATATTTCCCTAATAAAGTGGGCGGCACTGGTATTTTGACCTCTTTTCTACTTCTGCCTGAAAGAGAATTGATAAATTGAACAGGAATAGCTATTGAAACCAAAGAAAAAAAATAATTGCAAGACTCTAACCCTAATGTAATTGAACTGCTAAAATCATTCCAGCAACTACTTACTTCCAGACATTTTCTTATTAAGAAAATACATCTTAATCAAGGCTACTTGAGTCCTGCATTGCTTGAAGCTTATATTTCTATCTTATGCATTATCTCTTTACGTCTCAGCTTTTAATAAAATGGACATATAATGTGGGCACCTTCACAAGGATTTCTGAGAGTAAATGAAATGAAACGCTTAACTCTCTCAAGTTAGAATGTGGCGATCATAATATCATAATAAATATTATATGAAAGAAGGAAACTAACTTAAAAAGTGAACTCTGGAAAGTAATTAAAGAAGGCACTTATATATTTATTATATTCAGTGAGTAAGAAACTAGTGATACAAAGGAGTGAAGAAAGACAATGTTGAGATATATGGGAGAAATTAAAAGTTAACGATCTTACTTCTGTTGTTGGCTGTGCCATACTGTATATTATTGAAATCAAAGCATGTGACATATTCTTCTTTTATCAATACTACTAGGAACATAAAAAGATTATCAAAAATGCATGGAAAATTAAGAAGAAAGCACTAGTGGAGTTGTGTGACTTTATAGTACTAGTGTACGTGTATTTGAGTATTCAAATTCTAATAATTACATGCAATTAAGTGAAGATTAAAAGAATATTTTGTATCAGTTAAAATCTATGACTATGAACACTTACTTACTTAATTACTTTACTTTTTGAAAACATTACCAAGGAAATCCTTGCATCTACTGACAACTAGTAATATATCTGTGAACATTTATTTGCTTGGTCATTTTACATTTTAAATATTTAGTGGGCAACTATTGCCCCTACTTATTTATATTTTATGTCCATTTATTCATATTGAGGAATGATAGAAATGAGCTTGCATGGTGTACTGAAATATCTGGAAGTTGTCTGACATCTTAGAAGGGAGAGTTAATATTACTATCTTTTCATCTTTTCTGCCTTTTGAAATGGTCTTTGTTTTATTAATAGAGAAAACACAATTTGAGTTTTTCTCTGAGTCAGTGCAGTCTCAATCATCTGGAAGTCCTTCCCATTATGAAGTAAAGAATATGCTCTACTCCAGTGCAATCACAGAGCAACAAACTCAGGGCAGCCTCCATTAACACTCCAGCTCTTTCAGAGAGTTGAAAGCAGATGCTACTGTGAGATTTCATAGTCAATGGGAAGGGCTCGTGATTCAGAAGAGTTCATGCACGACTTGGGCAAAGAAAGAAACCTCCAAGAAAGTTTGTGCCTTTCATTCTATCAGATTTTTCTCTAAGGAATAGAGAATGAATACATGCTACTAAAGTACACAGAGCTGCATTTCCCCAAACTTATACACTTTTTAAAATGGCAGAATCAAATAGATGTGATTTGAGAATTCAGGTTTTTTTTCCGTGTTATATCACAGATACAGAATTTAACAATGACATACACTTAGAAAAGTCACTGAGAATTGTTTTTCAGAAAAGTGGAAGCATTACATAGATCCCGTAGCAAACATTTGTACATTGATTAGTTAGTTGGCATCATAGACAGACAAATCATTGAATCGCCTGGCTCTTGAGATCTCAATTAAAAAATAGAAATAATTGCATAACATCTCTGAGAATAGCAAAAGAATTCTAAATTATGGCCCACCACAATGACATCAAAAAAGCATAAAAATTGTAATGCAATTTTTAATTAGTGAAAATGAACCAAAGTCTTCCATCAAGCAGGCAGAATTTAACCAAGAGAATGGGCTGAATCTCAATTAGCGTGCACTCGTACCCTTTTAATTTAACCCGTTCCCACTTCTGGTTCTCAAATTGGCTTCAAATCAATAGTCCATACTCTTGGAACTAAAGGGAGGAGATTGGTCCTGGTGTTCTTTAAAAGCTTCATTCCCAAAGAAAATTCATCATGGAAACTGTCTGCCATTCCCTGGCTGAGACCCTTGAAAACTTTGTGTTCATCTGACCGAGTGCTAAACGTTTTGAGGGAGATTTACCCATTTGTCAAATGCCCTAACGTCACAGCTGCCTGAGGCAGTGGGTAACATCTGGGACAAACTAGGGACGAATCAGTCATAAAAGGCAAGGCGGATGCGGGGCTTTGGGAATCTTTGGGATAGTCCTCGGACTCTTGCAGTCACACTCATGAATAACACCTGAGCTTGCACTGTATTCAGAAAAGCAGAGCAAACTAAAATGTAAGACACAGAGATAGATAATAAAGATCCAAGTGATGATAATAAAATTCATAACAGCAAAACAGTAGGGAAAACCATCAAGTAGAAATTTTGTTTAGTTGGGAAAAAAATCAACATTTGTAGTCATTGGCAAACTTTTGCCAAGATTTACTGAATATAAAAGGAAAGAGTGAAATAAATAAACTCTATATTGAGAAAGGTGACATTACTCCTCTGCTCAAGAAAGAAAAGATTCTAAGGGGCTATATGAACACTGCTATGGCAATAAATAACCTAAATGATGAAGTAGTCAAATTCCTAGAAAGACAGTGAAATACAAAATGTTGCTTAAGAGGGAATCTAAACTTCAATGTAAACTTCTATCCTTGAAGTAACCATCATACATGATTATATACTTGGCTGAAATGCCTAGAAGAATGTTAGAGCGCAAACTCTGGATGTGTCTGTGGGGTGGTTCCAGAGATGACTGGCAGGTAGACCCTCAAATTCAGGGACAGAGACCTACGTGTTTGTGGGTGGCACCACAGAGTTGGCTCTCAATCTAGGGGAAATGACATGGGAAAGAAGAAGTTGGTCAGGTTTGAAAATTTTGTTTTCTATTAGCAAGTGTGTCTTTTAGTGCAGACATTGCCTGTGACTCTGTACGGCAGCTTTGGACTCCTCCTTTCCCTCACACAGTTTTCTGACTGGATGTAAGCGTTGCTCTGCACCATTCACTTGTGCCATGCCCTTTCTGCCTTGAAGCCAACTGACAGTGAACTGAACCCTCTGAAACTGTGCAAAAATAAACCTATCTTGAAGTCACAGGCATCTGTATTCTGCCCCAGCAAAGAAAAAGTGCGTATTAGTTTCTAAGGTGGAAGAGAAAAGCATGAAAAAACACTGAAATAGAAAACATTTTAAATACACATTGAAAATAGTCCTTCTGGAATAGAGAAGAAAAGAAGCATACATATAAGTAGTGAATGCAAATAAAGTAGCTCTGAGGTATATTAAAGACAAAGACTTACCATTGTTCACCGATAGTCCACTCACTTGAGAAATGACAAACCAGAGATGTAGGAGCAAAACATCAAGTTACTAAGAGTATAATTTCTGCACCTCCAGAGAGAGCAGTGGTGGTGACTCTATGGCCCAGGAATCACGGTGAGCTGTCTGTATCATTGAAAGTTCTGTTACTGAGTTTTTCTTTTAAGACAAAAAGTGTTAGGTTTTTTATCCTTAAACTAAAACCTCAGTATTCAGGTTTAATTGCAGTGTTGGCACTTTGTAAATGTGTTTGGGATTGAAGTTTGGGCACTTGTCTCTAAAAGATTCCCCATCATTAACATATAGTCTTGGAAAACCCAACCCTTTCAAAAGATCTAACTTTCTTTTCTCCACTCTCTGTCTGCATATGACCTAGTGATTTAAACATGATTGTTATTTAATTACTAAATGGAGAATATAGAGTAGCCCCAGCTTATCCCAATCAGTATTCCTACTACATCTGATTGAACTAGTGCAGTTCCTTGCTTGTACACTAGATTTTTTATCAAATGGTGGTGATTTCCTAAAAAGGCAAGCCTAAATAAAAATAAAAGAAAATCTAGTTTCACCAATGTTATGTTTAGTAAGTGAATATTCAGTAGGGACTTATTCCTTATTGGATAATTCATCATGTCCTCACACTTGGACAAATCTTTGTCAAGTAAATGAGCGTGTTTCTGGCCAATGAATGAAAAAGTCAAAGAAAAAGTTTTCAAATTACACTAGATATTCAGTATGCTATATAACGACAATCTTTGTTTTTTGCACAAATAGATTGCCCAAATTAAGTCTAAAAATCAGAACTGAAATATCCAAAGGGGTTACTTGATTATATTACTTGGAAGTTTTCCCAGCAGCACTCTGAAGGGAAGAGGGGCTGAAGGCATTACTCCAGGGAGGAGCACAACCCAGTTTGACAGGGCTTTAAATTCCCCCTTATCTCTCTGAAATGCAGAAAACACAGAGACTTATAAGCAATTTAGAAGCCAAAGCAGGAAATTCAATCACCAAAATTAAGAATTTATACAAATTAGCCAATTTTGTAAAAACAACATTGCAACTTTTCTCAGCTATTACTGAGGTTAACAGTTATCAAGTCCCAAGACAGTTATTTAAGGAAATGTATAAGCAAATATATACACTGCACGGACATTCTAGAATTTCTATTTCTAAACTATAGAATTAGAAAAGCAAATTTTGTAAGAGAGACAGGCCAGCTCACAGCAACACAAAACCTAGTTGCTCCTGCATGGATGAAGACACGAGTAAGTTCTTCAGCCGCACAGCATTCCGAGGTTATCTCACCTATGCACAAATGAACTCAGTATTACTCTCCCCTATGAACTGTCTCCATCAGGCAGGCCAGGGGCTTTGGTGTAAAATCACCAGTGAAACAGCCCAGAATGAGGACCCTTCTTTCAGACGTTTCTGGCACACCCCGAGCCTGCACTCCCTATGGAGTCTGAGGAAAGATTTTCTTCTAGTCAATAAAGAGATAAGGAGAAGGAGGTGAAGATACAGGAAAGGGGGAAAGGCCTAGTCTTCCTACATAAAAGCAAGGGAAAAAATGCAGATCATGTTGACTAACAGAAACTGAAGCTAGTAGAGATATGCATTGCTATTTTGTAATATAGAAAAAAAATTAGAAAATAACAAGTAAAAAGTGAAAAAAAATATTACTACTCATTACTGACATGAAACCTCCCTCAACCCTCCTTGACAATTGCACTTATGACTCTCTTTTGTATGAAATGTAATGAAATGACAAAACTACTCGATGAGGGCAAGAGGCAGCTAAAGGAAGGTTAAAGGTGGAAGAACACAACAAACTCAGAACAAGAAGCTTAACAGAGAAGGTAACCTGCCCTCTAAAATTACATAGATTACAGTTCAAAAACTGACAAACATTTAGACTAGTCAGAGTTTCAGTGGTTAATTATTATTATATATGTGAAAATTGGAAATGTATAAACCATAATTGCTGTGAAGCTGGTGGTATAATTGCTATATTGAATTACAGACCAAAGGTATGAAGTAATTTACTCCTTATATAACTCAGGGGAGGGCTGGGGATCTGGCTCAGTGATAGGGTTCTTGCCTTGCACGCAGAAGGCCCTGAGTTTGATTCCCAGCACCACAAAAAAAAAAAAACAAAACCAAATAACTCAGGGGAAGCCTTGGTAATGAAAAGTCTATTTATTTTTAAAATAATTGACTTAAGTTTAAAAAAACGTTGAATAACATATTTGGCTAATATGAGGATTTCAGGAAAATTTTGCCTACTTAATTTGGAATAAGACACAGCATACTTAATATTCTTTGTGATAATATTTTTTTTTTGTTTTTTTTTTTTGCGGTACTGGGGATCGAACTCAGGACTCTGTGCTTGCTAGGCAGGCGCTTATTCCACTGAGCTATATCCCCAGCCCTGTGATAATACTTTTAAGTATATAATTTACAACACATTTAATTATTAGAAGTATATTTTAATGTAATCCTTTTATAGATTGCCCAAACATGGAACTCTGATTAAATATTATGTATATTTAATGTAAAAAATCAGAGCATAAACACTGAGATATGAGTAGTGAAAAGATGCCTTTCCCATTTGTATGACAAACAGTCCTGATTTAACTGAACTGTGCTACCCATTTTTTCATTCTTTGCCTTTTCCTGCTCGCCAGTGATAAAAGAGGAACAGAGGGAGTAATTTCATCTACTGTTTAAGAATCCTTCCTTTGCTTCCGTGATGTCTTCATGCAGCTATAATCAATACAAATTAGTTCCTACAGTATTAACATTTGGAATATTTTCTACTGGAGCAAACAGAATTCTAATTAGAATGTGTAAAGGGAAATAGTTCATGGGTTTTTGATTAAAATAAATGTCAAGATAAACAAAGACAGAATTATCATGTTTTATTTGTACTTCTCCATGCTGTAATCTTATTTCTAACTGACTCTCAGCCTTTGCTCATGTTTACCTGCGATGAACAAGGGGTCTGCATTTTATTTTTCAGGAAATTGTTATCTTCTTATTATTACCTTCTTTCAAAAATACTTCCTGGGGCATCATTAGACCAATGAAACCATAGAAATATAAAACATTTTTTAAAACTGCTCAAGGGCAGGAATATGTCAAAAATGTTATTTGTCATAAAACTTTTTTTTTCTGAATGTTGCATACATTCACATGGCTCCAAGAAATTAAATAATTGGAAATTTATGCAGCTAAATTTTAAGAACAAATATGTCATTATTACCTCTTTTTTCACTCATTTCCTTAGCTACCTTATTATCTATCTTTCAAATGTATCCATTTTTAAATTTTCAATAATCTTAATTAGTTTATTAAGTGTAAGTAAATATGAATATTACATGCTTATTTTCTTAGGTATTGAAGTAAATAGTGTGTGTATAATGTAGGATCATCAACCATTTCCCCACAATGCATTTCTAGAACTATTTCCACATGTTAATTGTACTTTACTGTCTACGGGATTTAATTTACTTAAAATAAAAGGCGCATGTATTAAATGTCAAATTTGATGGAGTTTTTTCCTTATAAACTATCATAGAAAACTCTAAATAAAGTGCAACATTTCATTATTCCTTAAAGTCCTTCCTTCTTACATAGACAGCAACTTTCTAATTCTATCACAAGGCACAAGTTCTTTCTCTGCTTGTAATTTTGCATAAATGGAACCTAACTGTATACAGTCTTTTGGATTGGACATCTCTCAGTTAACATAAGTACAATGCATCCAGTCTTGTATCTGTAGTTCTTTTTATCGATAAACTGAATGGCCTTCCATTTTATAAATAAACCACAATTTATTGAGCCTTTTTTATCCATACACATTTTTCTAGTTTTGTATTTTAAAGTTTCCATGGACATTTTACAAGTATCTTCCCAGGAGAAACTTCATTTTATTTGTCGTAGGTAAATACCTATTACTGGAATAATTTGGTCTCAAATAATTGGAAGTTTAATTTTGCATGTCATTGTCAGATAATTTTCCTATGATAATGTTATCATTTTATGTTGTCAGTGTAAATTTATGAGGATTTCAGTAGTCAGTTTTGTCAGTAATTGGTTGTGTTAGTCTCTTTGTTTTATGGGCACTAGTGGTTGTGATTGCTCCTTGAATATATTTTCAGGTAACCTTACAAAAAATATGTTTTCATACATTTATTCACCATGCTTATATTTTCTTTCATGAGGTTATTTCTTCAGTATTTAATATCTTTTACCCAATTAAGGTATTTTATTTATCATTTGATTGATTTTTGCAATCTGTCAATATGAATACATTGAGAAGTATAGGTATGACAATATTTTTTATTCTGCGATTTAATTTTCTGACCAACAGATATCATTACATTTCATGGTTCAATTTGTCTTTTCCTTATTTATTTGTTAGTAATAACTCGGTGTTCAATCAATGGAATCTTTGACTAGCCAAAGAGCACCAATCAGTTTTGTATCTTCTTCTGAAAACATTATGAATTTAATATGTAGAATTCAAATGATTAACATTTGCATAGGGTAAGGTAGAATTTGAAAGTAGGGTTTGTTTTATCTGTGTATGTGTGTGTGTTTATATTTCCTTTTTTTTTTGGCGGTACTGGGGATCGAACTCGGGACCCTGCGCTTAGCTAGGCAGGCACTTATTCCACTGAGCTATATCCTCGGCCCCTAAATACATTTCCTTCTTACCAGAGTTGAGTCCACCCCTTAGCTGTACCGAAACTCTCTCTTACATACCGTCTGGCCAGACCAGCCTACTCCACTGTCCTCTTTACCCGTCTTCCCTTGCGATCACCAAGTGTATTTGTTACAGGATGAAGGACGCCTTCGTGTGAGTCAATTCAGGTTCCCTTTAGATGTTCTTCTTGATGAAGACAGAATTTTAAAAACTGCCGGCCATGGTGACGCACGCCTGTAATCCCAGCACTTGGGAAGCTGAGGCAGGAGGATCGTTGCAAATCTGAGACCAGCCTGCACCGCAAAGTGAGCTCAAAGCCAGCCTGAACTGCCTAACCAGATCCGGTCTCAACAAGGCCAAAAGACAAAGAAATGAAAAGCAACACAAAACAAGAACATAACTCTATTTCTTTGAATTATCATGATAATTTTAAATATCCTGTTAATTTTATTATTGGAATTATTTTATAACAGGCATTGTTTGCATATTTAGGTGATTGGAAACAATAGATGTGCTGGTATTATTGTTATTGCTATTATTGTATGGTCTTGCTGATTCTGATGCTTTATAATATGGTAAGTTTATTATATTGTCATCTTAAATATTTCATTGTAGAGACATGCATTTGTAACATTTATTCTTAAGAGAATTTATTGTTTTACAGTGCACCATGTATGAGCTTGTAAACTATATTTTCAAAGATTTTCTAAGACATAGACATAATATTCATCTCTAAAATTGTGCTTACATCCTGTTATTACATTTCTTAAGTCTAGGTTTTGTTATAACAGACTCTTCAGTATACACATTGAGATACCAATGACAATAAATTTTTCTTTTACTTTTTTAATATTTATAAACATATTGCTTCACTGGCTATTGCATTTGGTTGGTAAAAGATAAACTGTTTCCTGTCTCCAATGTTAGACTGACTTTGTGTTAAGAGTGTTTAGCTAGATTTGGGAGGAATGCATAAATATAAAGTTATAAGTTTGAGAAAGTGATGTTCTACCTATTTTCTGTCTTCTGAAAAATTATATTAGTATTACCAGTAGCACCAATAGTCATAGTGGCACTATTACTGGCAACAGGAACAAGATTTTAAATCTATTAGTCTAGTAACTACCATTCCACACACAATCTTCTAGTCTTTAAGTAACTGTGAATTTTTGACAAAGTTAAAAAAAGGAATCTCGACTTACATTAGTCACTGTCTCATCACTGAGACACGACGCCTACACCCACAGCGAAGGGGAGACTTACTCTGGCTCACACTGTGGGAAGAGACGTCCATGGCGGTCAGGCTCTGAGGTGGAAATGGCCTCTCAGAAGGGTCTGCGAGGGCTGCAGAGAAACCAGCCAACAGGGAGAGAAAGGTGAAACCAGCCCTGGAGGCAGAGATCCTTCCGGGCTGTGCAGCACTGATGCACCTGCCCTCAGCCCCCAGCCTGAGCAGTGCATCCAGCTATGATGTCCAGGTGACTCAAGCATCATCCCAAAGCCCTGCTCTGAGACACAGGAGGGCTCGGTGAACATCCGAGACCTAAACCATAAGACAACTAATCACAGCGAGAGTTCTACCAGGAGGTGCTCACCAGACATGTTTTAAGCAAGTTTAAAGCAGCCTTTTAGGGGTTTTTCTGAAATTCTAGGACTTCATCGATCCAAGTATTTTGAGTGTTATTGCACCAGAACCATGTGGTCAGTTCAGTGTGTTCTAATTCTCTAACTTGTTTTGAGTAACATGCTATTGTGGAGATAGGGTTCTCCCACTACTCCTAATTTTTATTCAGTATCTGTCCTCAGAGCAAGTGCTACTGCAGTATCTTTTTGAATATAAATATTAAAATTTACTTGCTGTGATTCTCATCAATAATTTCTTATTTAAAATCATACGTGTCAAATAGCCACTTAAACACACTCTCTTGCATAATACTCTTCTGAAATGTCACTTTATCATTCAGTGTGTCAGCCATGTGCTCTGTCTGGGTTTTCAATTAATCCTTTGGGGGAGAAATATCTACTCCTATTTCATTTCTTTTTTTTTTTATTTTTTTTATTTTAGAAACATAAAAGTACAAAAACATATTGACAAACAGACACCCATTATCATAGAAAATAGTACAATCACAACTAATCTATAGACAAGGTGATATGGTCTCAACAGTAGTTGTTGCTTTATCCATTGATATCTTCGAATTGTAGATGTATGGACCCATATACAGACATGCAAATT
>PVLD010006331.1:0-11328 GCA_004027595.1 Dinomys branickii
TTCCCATCTAAAGAACTTGTCATGAAAAACTCTCTTATAATTCAATGGGTTTACTCTGATTAACTGGAATTTAATATAAATTCATCTCCTAACCCCTAATACAAAGGTTATTTTTTAAGAGAAAGGAACAAAGGGAGAGAAGCAGAAGGGAGAAGGAGTGAGGGAGGGAGAAACAAAGTCATTAGATTAAAATTAATACTGATGCTATCTCCTCAATAAGCTATAAGGAAAAGAACTTTAGGAGAATATTTCTTCATTCCATACAACTAAATAAGACATAAGCCCAACTTAAAAATGGGCAAAAACATGAATAAGACAGCTATTTTTAAAAAGGAGTTACAGCTCAGTTGTAGCTCTTGACATGTGTGAGGCCCCCCAGGACCCAAGCAACACATACACACCTAAAATTAAATAAATAAGTAAAGCGCTGGGGAGGACATAGAAAAATTGGAGCTTGCACACAATGATAACATAGAATGGTGCAGCTGCTATAGAAAATAGTTCAGCATTTCTTCAAGAGATTAAACATAGTTACCATATGACTCAGCTATATACTGAAGAGAACTGAAAAATATGTATCTTGACACATAAAATATACTTGTTCACAATGTATAACACAAATGTTGGTGCTATGGTTTGTGTCTAGATGTCCCCCCAAAGCCTCACGCAGTCATGGCCAAAACAGAAGCCTGGCTACTGCTCCAGCTGGCAGCAGACTTTGGCATTATCCACTCGGTGCTGGTTTCACATGCACACAGAATGCAAGAGTTCTGAGGTGAAAAAGGTGTCCACCTAGATTTCAGAAGAAGACTGGGGAGGCCAAGCACTGTGCCCGAGAGGGCAGTGTGTGAAGCTGTGAGTGTGAAACAAAAGGTGCAGTAGAGACCACAGAAGTTTTGGAAAAGCCAGAATGTGGATCCTCTGAGGAAAGCTGCAAGGAGGGAGCAAAGCAGGCCCAAGAGAGAAGCCATGGGAGTTATAACCACCAGAAGTACTGTAAGGGCAGAGCCACGTAAGGCCTTTGGCACTCACAATTTATCACACACTGATTCAGATGTTTCACATGGAACTACAGGACATGTCAGCCCTGCTGGACATTGGACGTGCTTTGGTCCCAGTGCTTTGTATCCCTCCCTCCCCTGTTTGTATCTTTTGGAATGGTAATGTTTGTCTTGTGCCACTGAATGTTGGAAGTGTTCAGCTTTTCATTTGTACAGGGGCTTGCAGCTAAGAGTTGGCCTTAGATGTCAGAGGAGACTTCAGACTTGGACTTTTCAGCAATGCTGAACCTGTCACGACTTTGGCAACTCTTAGCAATGGACTAAAATGCCTGTTGCATAAACGGATGTGCATGAATCTTTGGGGGCCCAGAGGCGGAAAGTTATGACTTATACCTAGATGTCCCCCCAAAGCCTCATGCAGTTATGGGGTGGGCTTTTAAGAGTTTTTGATTGATCCATGATCCAATGCTGGGACTATAAGTGTGTGTGCTACACTTATCCTGGGGCAAGAAGCCTGCATACAACATAAGGGAGGAAAAGAGGCTTGCTCTCTGCCACTCCTCCTTTTTGGCTACTGCTGTTTTTGCTATTTTCCACCACCAAGAACTGTTGCCCTCTGCCATGTGCCACCCTGCCTTGGAGCCAGCTGAGTATGGACTGAAACCTCCACAAACTGTGAGCTAAATAAGCCTTCCCTTCCTTAATTCTGGGCATCAGGTATTTTGCCTCAGCAATGAGAGAAAAGTAACTAGGACACTTGGGTATATAGAAAGAACGCTTCATCAAAGTCAGAAGACCTGAGCTGATCAAGTTTATATGAAAATGAAGGAACTGAATTAGAGTATCTCTAAAGGCCCTTACATGTGTTAATAGGTAAGGTAAGGCAATGCTCTCTGACTCTTTTTCCACTAGTCATTCAGAGTAAACTCTTCTTAAGAAACAAGGTAACGATGACAGAATTCTTCTTAAAAGTGAAGATATATATATGGATAGATATCGGGATTTATGTATCTTCATCAGAGATTGAAGGGAAAATGTCTCCATGTGATACAGAAGTACATGTACAAAAAACTGTAGATTCTAAAATAAGTATGGAGAAAACAAAAACAAGTACATTTACTAACAGCTTTTTAAAGACTGTCACTAGAAAAATGCTTCAGGCCTGAAACAAAATTAAAAATGTAATGTTTACTCCATTTCCTCTTTAAGTCTTCAATTTCATTTATATCAAGTAATTTTCTCAAATTTAAAGTTCCAAAACAGATGTGTTCTTCCCAAACAATCTAGACCTATCTGGGCATGGTGGCACATGCCTGTAATCCCAGCACTTGGGAGGCTGAGACAGGCTCATGAGTTTGAGGCCAGCTTTGGCTACATAGTTAAGTTCAAGATCAGCCTGAACTACAGAGCAAGACTTTGTCTCAAAAGAAAATAAAATAAAAACCCACAAAAATCTATACCTGAAATTTTAAAAATCAGATAGCGATGATAATGATAAATATTGTATTATAATTACTTACTATAAAATAGTAAAGAAAGCATTCATGCTGTTTTTGTTTTTTCTCATAGGAGAAAAATGAGATTAGGATTAGTACTTTCCCACGCTTTTCAATGCTTCCATTTCAGAACAAAAACATTCTTCTCTTCTTGCCTAATTTTTAAGGGCTACGTGTCTCACTAAAACTCAAGAATAATTCAAAGCCAAGAGAAATGCTCAACTTTAAAACACATTTAAATATACTGGCCATTAATTGCTAGATAATAGCTTCTACCAGTAGGAAAGTTACCTTAAAAAACATTAATAACATAAACCTCTATCTTCAAACCACCATACTGTAATATATTCCACACATTCTGGAAATACTAAAATTAGTTATTACAGGTTGAGTTGACTCAACCTACGACTTGTGGATCACAATTTGATAGAAGTAAAAGAAGCTATAAAATGACACATCAAAGAATCTGATTGTGGCCCTACCCTAAGCATATCAGAAAGACAGACAATATTAATGTTATAGCTGCTTTAGGTAGATGTTTGCTTCCCTTGTGCGAAAAGCCAGGCTTCAAAGCACTTAGTCACCTTTACTCAGAGAACTCATGAGGCTACAGACTGGACATGACAGCATTCTGAGTAATGAATGACACTCTGTTTCTGAGAATAGACTTGAACCATGGAAACAAAAAAAATGCCAAAAAAAAAATTATTCATAGGAAATAAAGGACTACAACTGTTCCCTCCATTTCTTCCATCTCCCCATCGTCTCCAATGGTTTAAGAACAGCTTTTGAAGGGCTGTGCAAGCAGAAATCGCTTAAAAGACAGCTAGGTTGTAAAAGATACTCATTTCTGACAGTTTTGCACATTTTTATTTAAATACTGAGAGAGTTTAATAAACTATTATATATATATAGGTTTTAAGCAATAAAAGAAATAAAACATTAAAAAATAAAAATGGAGTAACCTCAAAAGCATCATGCTAAGTTAGAAAAACAGATATCCAAAGGAATATGCCCCATTGTTTCATTTATGAAACAGGCAAAAATATGAGGCAAAAATTAGACCAACTGATTCCAATGCCGGCGGGGGGAAAGGCACACTGTCTGCAGTGGGCGTGAGACTACTGTTCAGAGGGTGGAAGTGTTCTCTACCTTGACTCTGCAGGGAGTTTAAATGACTATTGTTCAAAGTTCATCGGGACAAAATTTACCATATGTAAATTATAACTAAATACTAACAACAAAAAAGTTGGAGTATTACCATTAACTTAAAATTTTATTTATGCTTTCATGAGTACCCTTAACAAGTACTCAAGATGTAAGACAAACACATGACCACTTAATTTTGTGCCAGATCTTGGGTAGAACCTTGCTGTACACATGACAGGAATAAATATTCCTACTTTTTCTTCCAAATATATTTTATTTTCAAAGACAATAGAGCTGAATTCATAATGATATTAGAAATAATCATAGTAAATAGCAAGAAACTGAAAAAAGTGAGTTATCATAGATAAACAGTCCTTTGAAAACCAAACCTTATTAATTAGTAAGCAGATGCAAATAACATAACATTAATAGCCAATGTCTTACAGCACTGAACAAGAAATGTCTCACTTTTTCTCTCCTTTCTCTTACTTTTTAAGTCAAGTCCAACTTCAGAAGAACTGGCATCTGGAAGGGCCCTGGGAGACAGGTCAATGAAGTAGGTACTGTAAGACAAGTTGAAGGTATAGCTTATCTGTTATTTCCTTAATTGCACAGGAATGGAAATACAGTTTTTAGAAGTATTACAGTATTTCTAGTCTGCTTAAACAGCTGTTCAAAGTCCTTGATTATAAAATCCAAGTCCAGGTTTCATCCTTAAGAGTAACTAATAAATGTATATAACCTTTGCTTTAAACCTCCAAAAATCTATTTGATTCTTAAAAACCCTAACCTCGCCCTTCCCTAATTCAGAGCTCTCCTAACTCAGCGGTCGCAAGCAGGAAAGCAGCATATGTCAACAGCACTCTCCACTGTCAGGGGCCTGGCCCACTTCTCCCGGTGCCCTTCACAGTGCAGGTCCTCATGGTGCCCAGAAGTTCTGGCTGGGGAAACAATGAAAGAGAGTATCCTGGAATTGTCTATTTTCAGTAATCACTCCAGGTAATTTTTATGTAGATAGTCTGCAGGACTTATTTTGAAAAACATGGTCACAGGCTAAATTTGGCACACAGGTTATACAGCATTAGTGTGAAATTCCTACATTCCTTATAGACTGTAATGTTATCAGCAGCAGCCTGTGGTTAGCTCATCTAAGATTTTAAAATAAACTGTAAATACTATACAATTAAATTAGTCAAGCACAAAACCACTGCAAATTCAAGGCCAGCTTGGGCAACACAGTGGGTTCAGGGCCAGCCTGAACTACATAGTGAGACCCTGTCTCTAAATTAAATAAGTAAGTAAATAAATAAATAAATAAGTCAAGAGTAGCCTGTGGGCAAAGAAATAAAAAGTAAATTATTACAGAGGAATTTTCTGATGAATAGAGTATAAAATCTGACACATTCATATCAATCTATTCATCATCCAAAAACTGTATGTGTCATGGTTATAATTTTATATGACATACCAAAAAAGAAACCAAAATGAAACTTTAGTGGTTATGAAAGTCCTATTTTTGATTCTTTGATATGGTTTTATATACTTCGAACATACTAGAGTACAGTCAGTTCATATGAATCCATCTGGCTTACTTTCTTCCCAGACACATACAGAAACAGATAAATGACTTCCTGTGTCATTTTCATATCGTCATTACTATTACACACTACCATGAGTCTTCACTGCTCAGTACCTGAAAAAATTCAAATTGCCGTATCAGTTTCATCTTTTCTATTTTTGACCTTAGCACAAAGAACACAGCAGTATTTTCTTTTTGACTTAATGTGTGTCCCAAAATACTCTTGTTTTTTTCAATTCTGATGTTGGCTATATAAAATAGATTAATAATCTTACATTTGTCATATTTTTCTTACCCCAGTCAAAAACTGGATTCTTGATAAAGCAAACTGATGTTTTCATGTTCTGCCTAACATTCCAAACCAATTCTGTTGAGCATTTCAAGAATCTCAGGATGGTGGTAGTCACTGATTATTTCAGCTATATCAATAGGCTTTAGCTCTGTGGATTCAGGGTGCCCTTTGTTTTCAAGGTACAAAACACCATAAAAAAATGAGACAGTCTAATAATTACTTTGTCCTAGGCTTAGATTTTTAAAGAACATCTATCTCTAACAACTTTCATAAACACCAACAAAGGAAAAACTGTATCAGCAACTAAAACCCAAAATGAGGTGATGTCAGTGAAAAATGCTGATTAAAAAAAAAAATTGGGCTACATTTCTATTTGTTTATTCTTGGTTTTGTTTGAAGCTACATGAACAAAGCAGAGAGAGATGTGAGGCTTGAGAAAGACTGTAATAACAAATGACAAAGAAAAAGCAGAAATACCTGATTTCAACTAGTACGGAGATCAACCAATGGACTAGAATCTGCAACAGCCTATTCTTCAGTTTCTCCACAACTTTACCTATTTAAGCCAGGTGTGGTGGCACGTGCCTATAATCACAGAACTCTGGGAGGCTGAAGCAGGCAGCTCACAAGTTCAACCCCAGCCCAGGCAATTTAGCAACTTAGTGAGACTCTGTCTCAAAATTGAAAAATGAAAACATTCTGGGAATGTTCTTAATGTGAAGGCCCTGGATTCAACCCCATTACCATTTTTAAAAAATCTATTTCAAAATGTTGCTGTGAGGAACAGTAAGGAAAATGCATATTGTATATGTCCAGGTACAACAAAAAAGTTCCTAATTCATTAGTAAACAAAAATAAGACACAAAAAAATATGAAGCATGAACATAAGGTAAGAAAAAATTTGTTCGCAAAACCTGTGAAGGTTATTAGAAAACACTGTACTGATTTTCATAAAGCAGTGGATTGATTTTAGCAACTAGAAATCAGTACTCTGATGATACCTAGAATAACCTGAAAACCTATTACGTTACAAAGGATTTATGAAATCTTGAGGGGTAAAAAATGATTACTGAGACCCTGCACTGATTTTCTATAATAAATTAAAATAAATGCTGGTGAGGCTTGATGGGGGACAACTCTTCTACACTGTTGATGGAAATGTGACTAGTACAACCACTACGGAAATAAGCATGGAGATTCCTCAGGGAAATGAAAACTAGACATTCCATTCAACCCAGCTATTCCCCTTCTAGTTATTTTCCCAAAAGAGTTAGTGATATAGACACATCCATGTTTATAGCAACACAATTCATAATAGCAAAATCATAGAAGTCACTGACATGTCCATCAACAGAGGAACAGATAAAGAAAGTGTGGCACTTATACACCATGGAGCACTACTCTTGCTATGAGGGATAAACATGAGCCACCTGTAGGAAAACGGATGCACCTTAAAACCATAATGTTAACTGATACACAGGTTTAAAGATCATACAGTTTCCTTCACAGGAGAAACCCAAAGTATAAATGAATTAAAGAACAAAAGAGAAGATACAAGAAACATGAAGATAGAGCTTAGACTAAGAGCCGGAGGGAGGGGAACGCGTAAGTGAAGAGAACTAAAAAAGAATTAAGACGTGTCATGAGCATGTACTAGTTACCCACAATGAATGTCTTCATTATGTACCACAAACATGTCCTTAAAAAAAAAAAGAAAATTAAAATCGCATTATATTGCATCTTAGATCATTTTGGCTGCTATAATGAAACAATTAGAATATTTATAATTAATAGAAATCTACAGTATTTCCCATGTTTCTAGATGATGGGAAGCCCAAGATCAAGAAGCCAGCAGATTCAGGGTCTGATGAAAGGTCTTTCTGTGCTTCATAGACGGTGTTTCTTGCTGTGTCCTCATCACATGGCAGAAAGAACAAACAGCTCCCTTGCACCTCTTGTATAAGGACACTAACCCTGTTCATGAGTGGTCCCCCTTATGACTTAATCGCCTCCTAAAAGATCCATTTCTTAATACTATTTCATTGGCTATTAGATTTCAAAATATAAATTTGGGAGCATATTCCAAATCCAAACTGTTTTATTTATGAGACCACGCTATTTTTTTCACTCAAGGCATAGTTTATTTTTTAAATAAATGAAACTCTATATCAAAATGTAACATTACTAGCTACCTGTAAGTCCAGTTTTGGTTGTTTAAAAAACTAACATGTTTAAACATCATAATGTTTAAACAGAATGGACAGAACTGATAATTTCACAAACTAAAACTGAGATGCTAGCCCAGAAAGCTACTCAGGTCAAATCATCAACCAAAAAAAAAAAAAAAGAAAGAAAGAAATCACCACCTTCAGTTAACTCCAACAGAGGAAGTAAAGAGAATACTTTTGATCACTGCAAATACAAGTATTTTCATTCAAATGTCTTAAAAATTGCCCTTAAATATATGGCATGGATATATACAATACAGTAAGAACAGCAGTATCTATCTTACCTTTACACGGCTGTATTTTAGCTACTTTTCTCATTGCTGAGACAAAATACCCAACACCAAAAGTTAAAAGAGGAAAGGTGTATTTGGCTCACAGTTTGTAGAGGTTTGAGTCCACAGCTGGATGGCTCCATGGCAGAAAGGCATCACACAGGAGAAATACTCCAAGACAAGCAAGCAGAAAGAGACCCGTAGGCCTTTTTTTCTGTTCCTTGTACTGTATGCAGGCCCCCATGCTAGGGTAGGTGTAGCACTCACACCCTTAATCCTAGCTAGAACTGTGCCAAACCTATCACTGGACTGACTTACTAATCACACAGCCTTGATCCCAGCACCACACACTCTAGATCCAGTCATGTCTGAAAAACCTGCCCCCATGACTGCATGAGATTTTGGGGAACATCTAGACACAGGCCATAACAGGTTGTCATAAGATATGTACAAATAGGTTTTAAGTGTTTACCTCTTCAATTTCAGACTGATGATATCTTTATAAATAAAAATTATAAAAATTAACACTGCAAACGTACTGATAATTAAGTGAAGTTTCATGTTTTTTTAGAAGCACAGTATATTAAATAACATTTGACCATGTAAATAATGAAATCATTTGAGAACGTTCTACCATTATATCATTGTAGTATTTTTCTTCTATGTAAATACTCAATGAACACAAATTCTCATTTACTAAAATGGATATACTGCCTCATGGAACCAAACCTCCACAAAGTTATAGTATGTGTTCATTAAACAAACAGTTGCTGTTAGTTGAAAAGTATTAAAATGAATAAAACTCCCTTTCAGTAAGTTTTCAATACACTAGAAGAAATGACACATGTCCAAACAAGGAGAATACAAAAAATTCAGATAATGAAAACTTCCACAACAGAAACATCAATCAAGTGTAACAGAAGTTCAGGGAAGGGAATGGTATTTCTAGCCATGGATGGAAATAAGAAAGAGTCCAAGGGGCTAAGTAAAAGCTCTCTGATAAAGCACATGCTTAGCATATCAGAAGCCATGGGTTCAGTCCCAAGCACCAAGAGGTAAGGTGGGGGGTGACTTCAAAAAAGAAGCCCTATTTGTGCTTGCTAATTAAGGATCAATGGTATTTTTTAAAATGCTTCCAGTGAACTAGGGAAAAAACAGTTTCAATAAATAGTACCAACAACCTTCCAGTATTCACTCAAATGAAAACAAAAGTTATACTTGACACATCTCCCTCTCTTACCCCTTATCTCCGGTCTCCCATCCTTTCTCTCACCAAATCTTTCTTACTTTAATCTCCTAAAATATCTCTCAGGTCTATTTAGTTCTCTTTTCTCCACCAAATCCTTGACCCAAGTTACCATCATCCTTACCCAAACTGAATTAGCCTCTGAATGATCTCTCTGTTCCAGATGCATCTGTTTTCTACACTGCATCCAGAATAGCCTTTTTGATAAAACTGACAACAGGCATCCCCTTCCAGACCCAAATCCTTGATATAGCTACCTCTCGAGTCTTAAACCATGTTCTCTGTCTTATGCTCTGTGCTTCGGTCACACTGGCTTTTCTTTAGAATTCTTTAAACTCTCCATACACACTAACACCAAGACCTCCACACCTGCTATTCTCTTCATCTGGAACACTCAGTGGTGCAACTGTTACTTCCACGAAAGTCTTCCCTATTCTCACACAACAAATTGGGTCATGTAGTTATACACTCAATGTTTTATTCTGTATTTATTTGAGTCAGATTAACTTCCTGACTAAGCTCTAAGCACCATTATTAGAATAGGGCCCATAAATAATTTTGCCACAAATTAAATCTACCAACATATACATTTGTTTCCAGGTCAATATGTTTTCTTTCTGTCAAAATATCTATGGTGAACCTATAAATACAGGCATTATTGTCCTACACTACAATGAATAGTTCACAGGCCCAATGACATTCTCTTTCCAGATTCCCTCTACCCTTACCTTGTATTATATGTGTAGAAAATAACTTTTACTGAGCCTAATATTATGATTTAGTAGCTGCTAATAAGAAGCCTAAGTAGTTAGGTCTAAATCTAGAAAAACTAACCTTGTTTGCTAAAATCCAACACCTCAAAACATGGGAAGAAAATGTTTGAGTAATTTATTCAGGTCAAATACACATTCCCAGTTTTGACTACAGATACAGGAAGAAACATTACTGTGCATTTTATAGTCAAGGCTTATGCTTCTGGATTTCAACGGCTCATGATATATTTGAGAGAAATTTAATATGTAGAGGTTTTTTATTATACTGGGTTAGGTGGCTATTTGGATGACATTAAAGAGATGTAATGATCTACATGAGTATTAACTATGAATAAAATATCCAACCTATTAGAGCCCCAATAAGACAACACCATCCCTCTCTGAAGAAATGAACACGTCAGATCTGAAATTGCAGAAAGAAGAGAACACTACTGATTTGTTCTAGGGCATATAATTCAGGCCCCAAAATAAGGGAACTTCTGCTAGAAACCAAAATGGAATAACAAGGCCCAGATTTATATGCTTATTTGTACCAACTAAAAAGAACATTTTTCTCCTATTATTTCAATCTCTTCAGGTGATAATCCATTACTTGAAGCAACAATACTATTTTGCTGCAGGGTTTATAAGCAGAAGTAAAATGTACAACAAAATTACAAAGACTGCAGAAAAATGAAAGTATAATGATACTAAGTTCGTAGGGTGAAATGATGTAATAATACTGAATGTATTACCCAAATGACCTACCTGAATATAGTCTAATGTAAGTTAAAGATGTATACTATAAACCATAAAGCACTAAAATAATACAAAGCTACAAGATGGAACCATAAAAGTACACAATTATTTGAAAAGACAAAGTAAAAATAGAAAAAATGTGGACAAATAATAAATGATACAACAGACTGAAATCTATCCATATTAATAATCACATTAAGTCAAAAAGTCTAAATACCCTAAGTGAAAGATTTAATAAAAGATTGAGCTAGATGTGGGGGCACATGTGTATCATCCCAGCATTTGGGAAGCTAAGGTAAGATGATCGCTCCAAATTCAAGGCCACCCTAGACTACATAGTTTGAGTTCAAAGTCAGCCTGAACTACATAGTGACACCTTATCTCAAAAACGCAAAATAAAACAATAATAATAAATAAATGATTGAGGTAACTATATACTGCTTATGAGAAATAGCAAAAGCAATTCTAGACAACAAAGGCATGGCAGGTGGCATCACAATCCTCAATTTGAAATTATAAGGTTATTTAACATGGCAATTTAAACTACAGGTACA
>PVLD010006331.1:11428-101831 GCA_004027595.1 Dinomys branickii
AAAAAAAAAAAAAAAAAAAAAAAAAAAAAAAAAAAAAAAAAAAAAAAAAAAAAAAAAAAAAAAAAAAAAAAAAAAAAAAAAAAAAAAAAAAAAAAAAAAAAAAAAAAAAAAAAAAAAAAAAAAAAAAAAAAAAAAAAAAAAACAGACCAAAGTATCAATAGAACAGAACAAAAGATGCAGGAACAACTCCAAATATATTCAGCTACCTTAATTTGGACAAAGGGACCAAACACCTTCACAGCAAGAAAGATAGCCTCTTTAATAAATGGTGCTGGGAAAACTGGCTTTCCACATGCTGAAGATTAAACCTAGCCCATATCTCTTACCACACACTAAACTAAAAATCAAAATTAGAAATCTAAATATTGAAACAGAAACAACTTGCTGGAAAACAGACTACATAGAACTCTTAAAGACACAGATGTAGCCAAAGATTTTATGAACAAAACCCCAATTGCACAGGAAATATTACAAAGAATCAACAACTGGGATCACATCACATTTAAAAGCTTTTTGCACAGCAAAAGAAATCACCAAAAGAGTGAAGAGACAACCCACAGAACAGGAAAAATATTTTACTGGCTATTCCTCAGACAAAGGACTAATACCTAGAATATATAAAGAACTGAAAAAAATCATACCCTCCAAATTTAAAATCCCAGTCCAAAAATGTACATTTGAAACATATAGACACTTCTCAGATGCAAAAAGTACAAACAGCAAGTAAATATATGAAAAAACATTCAAAAACACTCATCATTCAAGACATGCAAATTTTTAAAACACTGAGATTTCATCTCCAGAAAAAAATGGTTATCATCAAGAAATCAACCATAATAAATTCTAGCAAAGTTATACAGGAAAAGGAATCCTTTCCCACTGTTGGTGAGGGTGTAAAGTGATATAACCACTATGGAAATCAGTATTGAGAGTCCTCAAAATACTAAAACTAGAGATTCCATTTGATCCAGTTATTTCCCCTTTAAGGTATCTTCCCAAAACAGTTAAAAAACACCATACCACAGCGATATATGCAAACACATATCCACAGCAGCATAATTTGTAATAGCTAAATCTTGGAAACGGCCGATATTATCCATCAATGGATACATGGATAAAGAAAATGTGGTATTTATATACAATGGAGTACTACTCTGCCATAAAGAAGGATTAATATCGTGTTGTTTTGGTACTTTGGATGCACCTTGAGAACATAATTTTAAGTGAAATAAAAAGGACACACATATTTAAATATTGCACTGTTTCTCTTGTGTGAGAAATCCAAAGCGTAAATAAGGACCAAAAAATAGAGGATAGACATTGGAAAGTAGGAAGAAAATGTTCAAATGGGAAGGGGAACAAGAAATAGGAGAGATGAAAGAGAAGGAAGAGAATAGGAATGAAAAATTTTTTAAAATGGAAGGAAAACAATAGAAACAAAGTTTTGTAAATGGAGAGGGGAAGAAAGCCTGAAGGGAAAGGAGGGTAGTGGAAAAAATTAAGATACATTATGTACAGGTCCAAATTCCCTATGATGAATGTGATCATTATGGATGTAGAAAAGATACCAATAATACTGACTGTTGAAGTAATAATTTAAAAATAAAAGATTGAGACAATTATACACTGCTTATGAGAAACCCACTTTACTTTTTAAGCAGTTGTCTACGTTGCCAAGGAGGGCTTTAAAATTGTAATCCACAATTACAATAGTCAAGCAGCCACTGGAGCATATCACGACACCCAGGGGGTTTTTTTGTTTTTTTGCTTTTTTTTTTTGTGGTACTGGGGATTGAACTCAGGACCCTGCGCTTGCTAGGCAAGCGCTTATTCCACTGAGCTATATCCCCAGCCCCCACGACACCCAGTTTTAAGAAAGCCACTTTAACTAAAAAGAAACAAGGGCCCAGGATATAGCTCAGCAGCGCAGCACTTGCCTTACAAGCTGCAAAGTCATAAGTTCGATTCCCAGTACCAAAAAATAAATAAATATAAAGAAATAAGATAGTTGAAATAAAAAGATGGATAAAGATATGCTACGCTAATACCAATCATAAGAAAGCCAGAGTGGTTATATTAGTATCAGACAAAATGCATTTCAGGACAAAGACTATTTCCAGACATAAAGAAAGCCATTTTATAATGATAAAGGATATAAGCATATTATGTCCCAATCAGGAAGACTACTCCTATACAAAGCTTCAAATACACAAAGCGCAATCTGAAAATCAGAAAGAATATATGTTGTAGAACTCCATCAACTAACTAGACATAATTGACATTTATGTAACATTCCACCCCACAACAGCAAAAGGCTATCTGTTTTAAGCGTACATAACGTTCTGGGAAGTAAGTCTCTTGAAATTTAAAAAGGTTCAGGTCAAAGTATACCCTCTGGTCACAAATTAGAAATTAGTAACAAGGGCTGGGGTTATAGCTCAGTAACAGAGCATTTAACTAATATGCATGAGGCTATGAGTTTCCTCCATAGCATGGCAGGAAAGGAAATGAAGGGAAAAAGAACAAATCGAAAGAATGATAAATTATTTTGAACTGTATGAAAATGAAAAAACATATTTGTAAGATTCAACTAATGTAGTACTTAGGTCATTATAAGCACTAAAATGTCTTATTAGAAAAGAAAAAAAAAGTTTTAGAATCAACACCTCAGCCTGCAGTTTAAGAAACTAGCAAGCAAATGAAACCCAACACACAGCAGAGAGATGATAATAAAGATCAGAACGTAAATCAATGTAATTAGGAGAAAAGAAATAGAAAAAATGGGGCCATACACAGAGAAACCAAAAGCTGGCTCTCAGGTCAATAAAAGCAATACTTCCTTTTCCTTTTTGCAAGAAAACTAAAACCCAGTATGCTTCATGAATATCACTACAGTTTTGGAAAAGCATCCCCTAAACATCCAAAGCACAGGCCACAGGGTGGTGGTATTGGGACATGCTTCAAGAGGTGGGGCTTCGTTAGCGGAAAAACAAATTTAGAGAATCTATACCTAACTTCAAGACTTAATTATAAATATAACCAAAATAATATGTTTGAGAGTCAAACTAACAAGAGAACAAGTAAATAAGAGTCTAGATGCAGACCCACACATATAACTAATTTAAAAAAAAAAACAAAAAAGATGCAATGGCCTGCATGCAGAAAAAAATAGTCTTTTCAACAAATGATCCTAGAAAATTACATATTCATATACAAAAAGAAGAGGAGGAGAAGCAGTAGGAGGACTTGATACTCATTTTGTACCACACACAAAAACAAAAGAAAAGGAAAAGGGATCGTGGACTTACAGTTTTTAAACTTTTAAAACAACCTAGGGAAAACCTTTTATCACCCTAAATAACTTCTTACATGGGTAGTCAACCTTTTGGCTTTCCTTGGCCACAATGAATAAAGAGGAATTGTCCTGGGATGCATACGTGTGTGTGTGTGTGTGTGTGTGTGTGTGTGATATATACATTAATATATATATATATATATATATATATATATATATATATATAATATTTGTAAAGAGAAATCTAAGAGGAATTCAACTGGATGGTGTGACTAACCCAGAGCCTTCACACTGACCTATACAGTGTGATTAGAAAATGCAGTTATGTCCAAATTTACAAACATTTATTACAGTAAAACAGACATTGTTTTTAATCTCCCTCAAAATACTCCCCCTCACTTCAGGCACATTTATCCCATCATTTTTCCCCTTTCTGAAGCAGTTCTGGAATTACTCTTTCATATCTTTCATTGCACTGTCATGAATACATCAATGTTCTGAACAAATTTAAAATGTTTATCTTTCATTTTAACTTTAGAGAAGACCCAGAAATTGCAAAGCGCCAGATCTGGTGAATAAGGTAGATGAGGACACACGAGGTTTTTATGAGGCTGCCCTTCTGTTCAGCAGCATTCCCTATATTTTTTATTGTACTTCATAAAGACACTTATGTAACAAGACTTTGAGAACTGCTTTAGAAATGAACTAAGCATGATAAGTGTGTTTGAAGCAAAGGGGAGTGTTTTGAAGGGGATTAATAGCAATGTGTCTTAGACTGTAAAACTTTTTAAAATTTAAACATTCACTATATTTTTTGATCACTCCTTACACATCCCCAACTTTTATTTTATTTTATTCTATTTATTTATTTTGAAATACTTCTATTTTAAGTTGCTAACTTTCCCACTCTAGGCCCAAATTTGTGATCCTCCTGCCTCAGCCTCTCAGAGTACTGGGACTAGAGGCAGTGCCACCAAGCCACAGCATGTGCAGCAAGCAGGTGCAGGAGGCAGAGTTAGCAATTCATCGCATCCTCCCCTACCCAAGTGGACCATTGTCACCCATGCAGTCCTAGCTCACGCACTGTGCAGTAGTGCTAAACATCTCATAATAATGACGAAAGTTCATCCCTATGAGGCCATATTATTAGCCACCCAAGGCCACAGACAGCCCACGGGCCACAGGTTGCATATGCCCGATTTCTTAAACAAAATGCCAAAAAGCACAAAGCACAATGCAAAAAAAAAGAGAAAAAGACAGAAGAAAATGTTAATAAATCAACTTCATAAAAACTAAGAACTTTAATTTTCAACAGACATTTTCTCTTTTTTTCCCCCCTTTTTTTCTCTCAGTGCTGAAGATCAAACCTAGGATCATGCACTTACTAGGCAAGTGTTCTACCAATGAGCTACATCCCCAGACCTAAAAAATTCTTTTAAAAGAAAATTAAAACAAGTCAGAGGATGGGAAGAAATAATAGCAAATCACACATCCTATGCATAACTTACATCCAGAATATGTATTCACACAACTCATATTCAGATTTAATATGTCACTAAGCATGAGATATAAATGTCTAGAAAGCACATAAAATATCTTCAACACAGTCATTAGGGAAATGCACAGTAAAACTACAATGGATGTAACTATATACCTCTTGAAATGGCTAAAATTAAAAAGATCAACCATGTAAGTACCAGGGTATAGAACTGGATTCACATATACTGCTAATAAGAAAATGGTACGACAATTTAAGAAACTTGTGGTTTGTGGTTGACTGTGGCTTCTTAAAATATTAAATGTACACCTACCATTTGGTCTAGCCATTCCACTGTTAGATATGTGTCCAAGAGAAATAAAAGTATGTGTCTACACAAAGACTTGAACATAAATGTTCACACAATATTATCTATCATTGTCAAAAACTAGAAACAACCCCTCCAAAAAGAAACAACCCAAATATTCATCACAAGGTGAACTGACAATTGTGGGATATCCATTTGATAGAATACTAGACAGCAAGATGATGAAATTAACTATGGACACATGCAATAACGTATATAAACCTCAACATATGTGGAAAGAAGCCAGAGCAAAAATGCACATCTTATACATCATTTGATGCCATTTATATGAAACTCTTGAAAATTCAAAGTAATCTGTAAAGAAAACGGATTAACAGCTGTCTGGTGATGGTGTGGGGCAGGAGGTTAGAATGGAAAAGAAAACTAACAAGGAATCAAAAAAATTACACAAAATAGATGCTTGTTTTCATGATTGCGGTGAAGTTTCATAGTCATTTACATATTTCAAAAATATCCAATTACATTTTAAATATATGTAGCTTTGTTTTTTAAGACATATGAATTGATTGCAATGTTAGTCCCTAACTTACCATTGCTAAATTTACCTCAACTCACTAGAATCACAAATTTTGAAGAACTACAATGTTAAGAAATGGAGTTAATAGTCTAAAATTGATGCACAGTGTACTGTGTATGAATCATGTTCTAAGCCCTTGAAATATCAGTCTTGGGGTGTAAATTATAAAGCATATGCACTGTACAATATCACCACATTCAAAAGGAACCAGTCCCACCAAGGGGCCACAGTGCCCCTAAGCTTTTAGGTAAGAACACGTACATTCTACCAACGTCTCAAAATACATTTTATATGGCCAAATTCTGATCAATGTTTGGATAGACTGGATCCTATGAAAGTGAATTCTCAAAATAAAATAAAATAAAATAAAGCTGGGGATATAGCTCAGTGGAATAAACGCTTGCCTAGCAAGTGCAGGGTCATGAGTTCGATCCCCAGTACCGCAAAAAAATAAAATAAAATAAAATAGAAAGTGAATTCTCCTTCCCAGAATTACTGATATTAAAGTTGAGAGCCACTTAAAACATAAATCCTGGAGTAAATAAAGCCATGCCCCAGACAACTCATAGTCCATAAGATTTTGTGGTGTCTTAAGAATCAGTGTTTTCCCAGGGTTGTCAAACAAAAGCAAAGGTTCTAAAAAGCCATGCATTTATAGAAAAAATATTCTCATATTTTTATTACTGCTAAAAATATATAAATTTTAGAGAACTAACAGACTTTGTTTAACCTTTTTTAAATACAGAAATATTCACACTACTCACCCACATACGGCTTTCTCATGTTGTCTATAGTTAATAAAACTTGAGAAGCTCTAAGACATTCTATAAAATGATATCCAAAGCATTATCTAGCATAATAAATGTCATAATTCTGTAGTTATGGTACTATATAAAACTCAAAGGTAGACTACAGGATCAAAGTCCAAATTAACATTTATTTCATCCTTACTATGATTTACTGAATCTTTCATTTGTGAACAGCCAAAATATATAGTGATTGAGAGCACCGACTAGAGAAGGACCCCCAGATTCAAATCCCGTATTAGCCATTTATCTGCTGTATAATGTCAGACATGTTCCTTTGTATCTTTACACCGGACTGCTCATCTGTAAAATGGGATAACGGCCATATTTGCCTCATAGAGTAGGTATGAAGATTAAATAAGTTAATAGGCACTGAGAACTGTCTGGCTCATAATACACTCACAAATTTCTTTTTCTGGGGTGGTACTAGGAATTGAACTCAAGCCCTTGCGCTTGTGAGGCAGGCCCTTGTGCAACTGAGCTACATCCCCAGTCCACACACACAAGTTTCTACTAGTCATTATCAATACTATCTTGCTTATGACTGACTATAGTTAAAGATTCAAGTATAAAATCATTAACTATCTGGCATAGCGCCTGCCTGGCAAACACAAGGCCCTGGGTTTGATTCCCAGTACCAAAATCAAAAAATTACTATCACAAGTTGAAAAAATACTGATATATCTACAAAGAATTCATGCAAAAGAAGGGCTTGGATAGACATTTCACCAAAGAAGACATGAAAAGATGTTCAAATCATTAGGGAAATGTAAATCAAAAACCAAAGTGAGTACCACTTCAAATCTACTAGTGTGGCTATAATTTTTTTAAAAGCAAAGTAACAAGTGTTGAAAAGATGTGGAGGAACTGGAACCCTTGTACACTGCCAGCAAGAATGTAACAGATTATCTGCTGTGCAAAAAATGGCAATTTCTCAAAAGACTGAACATAGAACTACCATATATCCAGCAATTATATTCCAAGGTATATACCTATGAAAATGTAAAGCAAAGGTTCAAATAGATTTTTAGTGTGTTTGTTTTTGAGACAGGGTCTCACAATATAGTTCAGGTTGGCCTTGGACTCACTACGTAGCCCAGGCTGGCCTCAAACTCATGTGATCCTCCTGCCTCACCCTCCCAAGTGCTGGGATTACAGGCATGCACAACCATGCCTGGCTCCAAACAGAGACTTTTAAAAATGAATGCTCGGCTGGGGATATAGCTCAGTGGAATAAGCGCCTGCCTAGCAAGCGTAGGGTCCTAAGTTCAATCCCCAGTACCGCCAAAGAAAAAAAACAAAACAAAACCAGAACTTTTGGGCTGGGGATATAGCTCAGTGGAATAAGCGCTTGCCTAGCAAGCACAGGGTCCTGAGTTCGATCCCCAGTACCGCAAAAAAAAAAAAAAAAAAAAAAGAATGCTCATACAAGCATTATCCACAGTACGAAAAAGTGTAAGTAACTCAAAAAAAAAAAGTGTAAGTAACTCAAGTGTATATCAACAGACGAGTAATAATCAAAATGTGGTACATGTGATGAAATATTATTCAGCCATGAAAAAGGATAAAACTTTGATATATGCTGTAAGAAATGCACCATTAAGACACTGTGCTTGGTGAACAAACCACACACAAAGACAAAGATTACATAACTTCATTTATATGAAGTACCTAGATAGAATAGAAAAATTCACAAGAGACAAAAAGTAGAAAAAAGGTTACAGACAGCAGGAGAGAAGATGGGTATGCAACAGAGCCATTGAACAAATTCTATCACGAAAAAATTTTGGGTATAGATACTGGTGCTGGTCATTCAATATTGTGTACATTTAACATCACTAAGTTGTATATTTATGAAGGTTAAGATGAAGCTTTGCTATGTATATTTTATAATAAAAAGCTACTGCAAAAGAACTGATTAATCTGCACCCACTTATTCCTGCAGTTCACCCAATGATAAACTCATTATTTGTCTCTCATCTATATACCTCTGAAAGATGCAGAGAAGCTTGGACAATACACAGATAAATTCTAAAAAGTATAAAACTTTAAAAAGCATAAAAATGTGACTATTTTTAAATTAAGTTTATTGATATAATTTAGATATATACAATGATGACATTCATCATAGGGAATCTGTACCGGTATATATCTTACTTCCTCTTTTTTTCCCATTCCCCTCCCCTCTCTTCAACCCCTTTCCCTCCTTATTTACAAAACTTTCTATTTTAATTATGTGACACATTTTCATATAAACATAAGAACTAGAAAGAGTAAATGAACTTAAACTGGATCAAAACTCAATGATAATCTCACTTCATCAAGACTCAATTTTTCCATGATTAAGCATGAAAAAAAAAGCCTACAAATCCAGCACCCTGGGCGGAGGCAAGAAGAATGCAAATTTAATTTATCACTTTTTTTTTTTTTTGGCAGTACTGGGGATCGAACTCAGGACCCTGCGCTTGCTAGGCAAACGCTTATTCCACTGAGCTATATCCCCAGACCCCAAGAATGCAAATTTAAGCCCTGCCTGGGCAATTCAGACTTCACAAGACCCTACTGCAAAGTAAATTTTCTACAGGGTAGGGTATGTAGCTCAGTGCAAGGCTCTAGGTTCACTCCCTAGTACAACACTGGGGAAAAAAACAAGAAAATATCTGGTAATTTGCTTTAAAAAAAACTCCTAAGAATATTGTTATATTTTCCCATTATATCATATCCCTCTCATGTCATTATTTGATATTTATGGAGCAAGATATTTACATATTATATTCTGTTCAAATTTAACTCAAAATTTCCTACAAACTTTCATAATATTAACTGGATATATGAGTTTGCCAACTATAAGCATCTTGGACTATGTAAATTTTGTGTCGGGCAGGTTATTGCAGTTCAAGATTCTAACATAATAAAAATAAGCCATGGTCATGGATCTGACCTTTGCATGCCATATGATTTGCCTCTACACTCTTGTCCTTCCCTCATTGACTTGGAAATATTAATTTTAAAAAATTGCCACTGAAAAAATAACTCAATGTTTGAAGTTATTTGACAGTCTTACAGCATTAGGACTCTGAGAGAATTTATACATACTAAGTAATGTTAAGGAACTACATAAAAGACAAGCTCAGTATGTTAAAAGTAGCAATACAGCACTGGCACTTAAACTATAAGCTAATTTCCATATACTAATGGCAGGAATTGCTTTCTAGAATGGTTGCACCAATTTGGCACTAAGTCTTGAGCTTCTGAGAACATTTCACATTCTTCTAGGAATGCACTGTAAGAAAACACAAGCGTGGTTCAAAGACTTGTGCACAAAAACAATAAACTATCAGCATAAAAATTCTGCAAAATATTAATGTAGAACACTTAAGTAAGTTTTATTAAATTAGCCATTAACAAATTATATTTTCATTATAAAATCCCAGTAATAAAGCAGTGTTACTGGCACATGAATATAAACACACCCAAAGAACACAACAGAAAATCTTGAAATAAACCAAAAGATAAATGGTAAATGCAGTATATAGGATAGAAAACATAATCTTAAACCAGTGGAGAAAATAGGGATTATTCAACAAACGGTATTAGGACAACTGAAGCATCACCTTTTATAAGATGAAAATGGATCCATATATCTTATGCCAGGATGCATCCCAAACGCATTAAAGATTTAAATATAAAAAAATGAAAGCAAAGAAATACTAGACAAATCATGAAAAATTGTTTTATAAATTTGAAGTAGGAAAGAACATTCTAAATATGGCATACAACCAAAAACCTTTTACAAAAGAAAAAGCATTTAAATAAAATATATTCAACTACCTAAGAACAGCTGCTTCATGGAGGGGAAGAAAAGACTATAGGAAAAATCAAAAGACAAATGGAAAAGGTCCTTTGTTAATGTACTGGGTTCCTTCACACTAGTTCTTTTTTTTTTTTTTTTTTTTTTTTTTTGCGGTAGTGGGGATCGAACTCAGGACCCTGCGCTTGCTAGGCAAGCGCTTATTCCACTGAGCTATATCCCCAGCCTGTACTGGGTTCCTACAAATCATACAGAAAAAGAGTCAACAATAACAATGAACAGAGAATATGTACAGTTCACAGAAAATGACATAAGTAATGGCTCTTATACATGAAAAGATGTTCTATCACAATGTAAGAGACCCGAAAAATAGAAATTACACTAGCACGTCTTCACCTTTAAGATTCTTTTATTTATTTATTTATTTACTTATTTATTTTTAATAACTCCCTGGATAGGAAAGAGACAAGTACTGTTACATACTGCTGATGAAATATAAACAGGTACAACCCCTAAAGAAGGTAATTTGGCAATATCTTTCAAAAGTATATACTTTTATCTAGCAATTCTAATTTTATGAATTTTTCTTAAAGACAGTCTTATACACAAGAAAAATGATTTATATTCGAGATTTTTCACTGCAGCATTGCTTGTTAACAGCAAAATCTAGTATTGATTAAATGAATTATTATTCACCCAGACATTATGCAGCCATAAAAAGAATGAGGAACCTCTTTACAAACCAACAAGAATATATATTTAAGTAAGTAGGGGAAGGGGGCTATATAGCTTGTACAAATCAAATCAGTTCTTACAATGTGTTAGCATATGTATAAAAATGAAGAAATGCAAATAAACAGCAAAAATCTACAATATAATTGTAGATACAAAGCAATTAGAAACTGTTTCCAAAGTTCCAGACCTCCCAGTCAACTGGTTCTAGTCATTTCATTAACCTTACAAAACTATAACTTAGAATTTTTTAAACTTAATTTCTTGGATATCACTTATTAGGTAAGTTTTTACATATCTATCCATTCATTTGCTTCTTTGTAGACTGAATGGATATGGAAGGATACGTAAAAATTTCAAGTATTTATTAATTGTGTGGAGCAGACAATGACCACTTACCAGAACACAAGGGGAGGCCACAGAGGGAGGGTGGCAGACCTCTGGAATATATTTTTATGCTCTTTTTGAAACAACAGAATATATTACCTATTTTAAAAATTACATTATGGTAGCATATACCTGTAATCTCAAGACTTGTGAGGCTGAGGTAGGAAGACCATGAGTTCAAGACCAGCCTAGGCCACACAGCAAGTTCAAGGCTAGCCTGGACTACCTAGCAAGACCTAGCCCCAAAACAACTCCAAAACAAACAAAACCAAAGAAATATATATTTGAAAATTTTTTAATGTATTTAACAACACGATAAAATACAATGTTGAAAGAAAAAAACAGGATATAAAATACAAGTAGCATGATATCACGTATGTATAAGAATATATACAGAAAAGAATTTAATAAAATATTAGTTATCTGAGGTAGAATTATAGGCAATTTTTAAATTTCCTTAGATTCTCCTAAGTTTTAATTTTTTTACCTTAATACAGATTATATTAGAAAAAAGATATTAATATTTAATGATATGAATCAAGAAGGTTAGAAATTAAAAGGAAGGTAAAATGTTATTAGGTATTAGCCAGGATTCTAAGCATGTATATGAAACATATTTCCTTAAAATATCACTTCCAACTAAGGCATAAAGAAACTATGGTTAAAGAACTTAGGAAAACAGAAATGAAAAATATTTCATCTGTCTTCTGGTCCACCTCTTAAAGATCAGTATGAGATTATTCTCATCCTCCTACTTTGTGGATGTTTTGTTCATTTTTGTTTTCTGTTACCTAGGTAATGGCACTTCCAGTATTTCCCTTAAAGACTGTGAAACTAACAATCTGGTATTTCTCACTGTCTAGTTTTCCTGACCTTCAGCTTTAAAAGGCCATCTCCCAAAGGGAAAAGCAGCAAGATCTAGAAGCTAAATCAGGAGGCTAAGGAATCTGAGGTTAAGAGTTCCAATCCTGGCAAAATGTGGAATTTGCCTCCAATTTTGGGAATAAGTTAATTTTCCTGAGTTAGTTTCTTTAATGAGGAAATCTAAAGGATTATTTTGAGAGGTATTCAGGACTACTGATTTCAAACTTTTTAATTTTTCACACTATTCTTCTAATCTTTGCATCTTCCTGCTTTATATAAAATATATTCTTCTCTGAACTTTCACTGTCCCTGTCAATATCGGCAGGTATTACCAAACTCCCAGACTCAGAGATAGCGGGAAAGGGCACATTTAGAGAGCCCACTGAAAGTGGCACAATATGAGCAGAACTGAAACAAGACTGAAGGCAATTTATGAAGGAATACAAATCCATTCAGGCTGTAAATTGGACCCTTAGCCACAAAGAAAATAAACAATTACTTAATGTAATTAATACTTGGTAAGGGCATGCTACTATCTGAACCCAGCTGTACAGATAAGATGGTAACATCTATATCCCAGTGCAGCAAATACAGTTTTATCAACCCTTCACGGATTTACTTATTTACTTAACTGTATGCTTCCTAACACCATTGCACCAGGTTCAGGACTCCGCTTCTCCTTTCTATTCATCACACACTCTTTAATGGTTACTGTCTGACTAGAACATCAGATTGAATTTGCCTTGAGAAGCACTTGTTAGCCTTTGGAAAGAAAGGTGTTTTTATGAACATCAGAGAGCAACGAACCCTCTGCCAAGACAAAATGAAGCAATTTCAGTCCTCAGTACACTTCAAACTCCTCCTAGTTAACAAGACCAAACACCTCTCTGGTTACTTAACTGTCTTTCCAACAGGGAAGGGCAAGGAAGCAACACCTAAATTTTTTCTGGATTAACGCAGCAGTCATTTGTAAAACGCTTTTTTGTGGTTCACCTACTTAACAGATGATCAAATCACTTTGTGCTACTGAAGAAAGCCAATGTGAAGAACAATTACATAAACCCTCTGCTTCAACTTACCTCCTTTTTCTTTCTAATGAAAGAAAGCATCAGAAACCACTGTCTTGCCACAATTTCCTGAATAATCTTAGTCAAGACTACTTTGTCATATGAATTTCTTTTCTTCTTAGCAAATCACAGAAATGTATTTCATTCAACATAGGCAATAGGTCAACATGACGTAACTTTTTTACACGTATGCATTCAATTTTATTAGCTGAAGACAATCAAGCAACCCTTATAAATAGATTATTCTTATATGGGGCATTCTACAGCTTTTTAAGTTTATGTCAGAAAATATGTACAGATTTTCAATTCCAAATCTATAATTTCTAAATTAAACCAAAGCTTTTTATAACTTCCATGGCAGAAATATCTGACCTGCACTGATATAAAGCTATTTATTGCCTTTATGATACTTAGTGTGAATATTCACTTGTTTAACTGCAGAAATATATACCATATTAATTTAATAAAATCAAGACATTTTTAGCACTCCAGTGAAGCTAGAGAAGCACTCTAGTCCAAATAGTTTTGGAAAAGAGATTGTGGATTTACAATACGAGCCAATGAAAAATATTTTCATTCTTTGAAAATCAAACAGCAATTAAATCAACATGACAGAAGGTAGAATGTGCTAAGATATTATTAAAAGAAACTTGTTCTCACTTATAAACATTAATATGTCACACAATATAAATGAGACATACAAATTTTGTCTCAAAGGAAGGAAAATGATGCTATTTTAATTTAAAATAATTTAAAAACAATATGTGCCTAGACATTCTTAGAAGTTCCCTCTGATTTCAATGCATATAAAATGTATTTGGAGATCATGGACAACAATGAAAGTCTACACACAGCCCATCCTAAGCACTGAACTCAAACTTCAGATTTTCTTTTTTTTTTTTTTTTGGTACTGGGAATCACACTCAGGGCCTTGTGCTTGCCAGGTAGGTGCTGTGCTGCTGAGCTACATCCATAGCCCTCAAGCTTCAGATTATAAGTTCTAAAATATTATTTCTCATTTGTAAAGGTTAAAGTAACAGTATTAAGGAAATGAAACCACTTATGAATATGTATTGCTGTACTTGTATTTTCAGGTTTTGTTCTAGCAATCAATCTGCTAGAACACACAAAACTTTTGGTCTTGGTTGAACAGTTTTAGCCATCTATATTCTATTGCAAAACAGGATGCATATTTAAGAGATGTAAGAATGAGTGATTCACTAAGAACATTCTAAGTTAATTATTTTAAGAACATTCTGTATAAAGCCAGTGAGTTAGTCACTTTTAATTCTTACTGGACCAAAATGAAAAAACTTCCTGGATTCATTATTGATTGAAACATTTTAAACAAATACAGAAACATATTCTCTAGAAATGCAATAAAATATATCTCATCTTTTGTCTAAATTCCAGAAGCATAAGGAGTATCATATACTACAATCAAGTAAGACTCACACCCCACCAGCTTATATATTCAGATCATGAGAAATTGTTACCAAATTCCCATTATCACATTCCGCACTTAGGTGATACTTGATGCAGTCTAATTAATTTCCTTTATCTTGTGTTTGTGGAAATAGCATCAACCTTTAGAAACTTTTCAACAGGTCTCTTTGTCATCAGTAAACACTGAGGTGTATACTAGTTTAATGATAATGATTATGGTATTCACCTTATTAACTGAATATTACAAATCCTAATGATACTACTAAAAAGTACAAGCTTTTTTTGATCACTTATTATGTTAACTATACTTTTAACTCTCCGAAAGTTTATCTGTACACACATTTGCAGACCTGTTACACTAATAAGTATAGAGCTCCACTGCAGGCAATCTTACAGACACGTATCTTAAATTTCTCCCAAAGAGTATCCTGCACTCATCATCTATTCATGGTGAAGTAGTTAATTTTAATGTTCTCATTGTTTACCAGAAAGCACAGACAGTAAGACTGGCTTTGCCACTCCCGTTTCCTTTTGCTAGGCTGCTGAGCTTTTTTAGCCAATTGACTTTGCTTTGAGGCTATAAATATCTGAAAAATGTTTTGCATTTGATGCTCTTGGATTTTGCATCCATATTTAGCTGTTTGTGGCATGCCTTTGTTTAAGCTGCTCTACCCCATAAGATCAATCAGGTCGAGATCTAGATGATCAACGAGCAGATAGGTCAACATTCAACAGACATGACTTAACTATGAGCAAGGTACCGTTACTGTAACAGTGAAAGAGGTAGCAAGATAGGAATACAATGGTAAACAAGACAGACTCATGTGAAAAATTTTAGTCCAATGGGCACTACTTATAATAATACTGGAATGAAACAAATGAAATATTTTACAACTAAAAGAAAATGAAGGTCAGGCTAGCATAAATATTTTCTCTTAGCTGTGTCTCAAACATGTTCATTTGTTTATAGATGTAGAGATAAAGATACATTATCAAAGAGACAAACTTGTTTACACCAAAGTAAAAACAGTGCCATCTTCAAATTTTGTGAGGCAAATTAAGAAAATATTGTTGCTAAAAGCTTTTGTTAACAGGTTCCCAGAAGAGGGGTACTTTTGTGGTTGTTTCTTTGCATAATGATTCCAAACAGAAGCACATTGCAGAGAATGTGAGCTGTATAGCCAGCAGCCCTTCCTACAGACTTACAATACCCTCTTTAAAACCCAGAGGACGATTTGAGATAAAGCCTACAAGTTGTATGAAGTAGACCTTCCTGTCTTATGAAAGCATTCCAAGCAAATACTGTGCTCTATACATCTTAACTGACATCTCTTCTTTCAAAACTCAGTTCATTGACCTTTTAATAAAAGTGCTCCCCCAAATCCCCTGATTAAATCATAATTTAAGTGCATTAAAATAAGGGACTAATCAATGATTGACTCCAAAAGTCAGGATGGAATTTTAGACCAAACTGTAGATAAATAATGGTACAAATCATAAAAATAGCTAATTTTAAAGCTCAAAGGGCTCACCGATATCAGTTACTCCAGATTCCACCTTTCACACAGAGCCAATGAGGTAAAATTAAAACTACTTGCCCAAAGTTAAGACAATCTATGGCAAAACCAGAACGAAAATCCACATATCTCAACCCCCAGTTATATTTCTGGATTTTTAAAAACATGTTAGAGTACATTCATTCAAGACTTTAAGTTGTGTAGAAGAATATAGGTAATTTTCAAAAAAGGAAAGAATATAGATGATTCAACACAATCAGGGTCTTGAATACACAAAACACAACAGAAAGAAAAAAAAGAGACAGATAAACTAGTATTCTCAAATCACTTTTCCACATTCCGGTATTTTTTACTTCAAAATTTTTCAAAAAGTCATAGGTAAATTAAAAACCAGCTAAGAACCTACCCAAGCGTCATTCAGATTGTTTTGGAATATTTATACCAAACCTAAAGACAACAAAATAACCTCCAGGATAAGCTTCCTTAGAGGAAGGAAAAATGCAGTATTAAACAGTAAATAAAACAACTCTGGTTCATTGATAGGGATGACAAAACGTGACGATGCAGTGGAAATTCTGCAGCGTGGCAAAGAAACGTGCCCAGTGTGCTTGGGTGTGAATATGCGTGTATGTACAGGAAGTACTCCATATTCTATACTTCATGTAGAAATTTAGGACCAGGAAGTTCAAACTACTGTACTCATCCAAAATTAAACACCCAGTTACCGTAAAACTAGAATGAAAATCCAAGCTCTCAACCCCCAGTTCAATGCTAAAGACAAGGTTCCAAATTTCTGGATTTCCTTAAAACATGTTAGATACATGTGCATAGACATGTTACACATAAAACAAATCCCGCCCTGCAACAGATTACAAAAACAATAACATATTTATACGGGTTACATGCAAACAACAGTTAACACGAAGTCTGGAAAGCCCAGTACACTAAAATATTGAATTATCATTTATTCGTACAAAGCATGATCCTATCTCTAACTTATTAAAAAAAAGTATACTAAACAAGTCTGCAAGAATAAGAAACTGAACAGGAAAATGTAACCACAGTATATGCTAACTCAAACTCATTTCAGATTCTCAGCAACCTTTGTTATATGCAATCAACTAAACAGGATTAATAGGCAAATGGAAAATCAGGCTCCAAAGTTTTTAATCTTATCTACTGAGAATGAACTGGGTAACCTTGCATCACTTCCCACTTCTTTGATTTAATTCTTCCAGCTCAACGTAATAACACTAAAAAACACAAACATCCAGCAAAACACAAAATGGCCCATACATAAATTCATAAGAACTGGTTTTAAGAAGAATTGCTGGATTTTTATGATGGAAAGAACCATTTACAGATAATTTAATCCAGTCCAACCATTTTATAAAACCTTAGGGTCCAAAAATGTGCCTAATTTGTCTCAAATCACTTAGCTACTTAATGGCAGAACTGAGACAACAACTCAGAAGAAATATGAACTCCTAGTTCAGAGATCTTTTCCACAGTGACAGACAGTGATGGGTATGAAACCAAATGAACTATTTATAAAGACAACTTTTAGGCCATGGTCATTTTTCAATGGTAAGCATAAACCCTGTTGAGAAAGATGAAACCAAAACAATATAATGTTCTTGACCACCACAGACTTATGCATGTGACTGCAGGATAGCAAACAGCTCAACGGTGCATGGGTCCTAGGGGCTTCAAATTGGCCATCTTACATCCGGCCACATTACTGATGTCTTCGTGGTCATGTGAGCTAAGTGATAAACATCGTGCCATTTCAATATTTTGCAAAGCCACGGCTAAACCCTGAGTATCAGGCTATGAGTTTTCAAAACCAGCATGGTTTTAATGCTGCCACAAGTCTTACCCTAACAGAATTTCGTCATTCAGTTTTAATTAAAAAGGCGGTTGGTAGAATGTAGAGAGGGGAAGTTTTAGTGTGTTCATCACTTTTAACCTGCTGAGTGGCAATCCAGTCACTTTACAAAGAAAACCATGAACAATGCGCAATCTAAAACTATCCACACATAGTGCAATAAGTGGTTACCTTTGGAGCGTGAAACTCAGGAAAAAGGTTATAGATAAGTCTGTTCTCATCAAATAAATACTTCGGTTTTAGTGCTTTTTATTTTTCTCATTATTTCGCTTATCCTCCGCTAGGTTTTTTCATACATCTTCATTTCCAGTCTTGCCTCACTCAATAAGAGAAAGAAATGAAACTCCATCCACTTGATTTGCATGGCTTGTTCCATCACACTTTCTTGAAAATCAGTTGGCAGTTCCCCTGAAGTAATCACCCCGAAGTGATCACCTGAAAATTATGTCTGGGTAGACCAACTTCATAAACTCACTGCGGGTGCCTGAAGAGCTAAGTCCAAAGACTACACTGGCTCACATTTCCACCCAGGCGCTAATCTGGATAAACTTGTCCGAAACGCATCCCCAAAACAAAAGGGGATGTGGGAAGCTGACCCAGGACGGATGGAGACTGAGAAGGGGCATTGAAATGCATGTCAATCCAAGCACTGACAAGAAACACCCGCCCGCTGACGGCCTGTGGTTCTTACCGTACACTCGGACCCAGCTCTGTTGCTGGCACACGGACTCAAGAAGGATCCGATCCAACATGCCCCCGGCCACGGTTCCACTGACTGGGACAACCGCTTCCAGATCCTCCGGGGGCAGCGGCGAGTCGGACTCCAGCCCCGGGAACATCTCCGGCCAGGACAGCGCCTCCGCGGCTCCTCCAGACGACGGGGAGAGCTCCATGGTGCCGGGGAGGGACGAGGCGGCCCGGCGGGCGCCCTGTCTGGGGGAAGGGGAGGAGGGCGCGGCAGCGCGGGCGCGGACGCCGCACACCTCCGTCCCCGCCGCCCCCCGCCGAAGGCCGGGTGCTGCAGCCCACCTGCGGCCAGAGGAAGGGTGCACGACCAGGGCTGGGTCGGGGCTCAGGTGCGGTCCCTCCCGGGAGGGCACGCTCGCCCTCCCGCCCCCTCGGATCTGCCCTCCGGAGCGCCTGCCGGCGTCTCCCGCGGTCAGACCAGGCTCGCGCCGGAGAGGGCGCGGGGCCCCGCAGGGCTGGGCTTGGGGGCGTCGCCGCCAGGGGCCGCCCCCTCTGACCGGCTCCTGCCGCCGCCGCCTCGGGGACTCCAAGTGCCGGCTCCCTCCGCCTGAGGGGGGCGGTGGCCCCTGGCCTCAGCCAACCGGTGCTCGGCAGCCCGCTCTGGAATGAACCGGCCCGACCCCCTAACTCTCAGGCCAGGTCTCCGGCCGCGGCTCCGGCTCCCGCTCCCGCTCCCGCTCCCGCACGGCTGAGGATCCCACAAGCCCGGCAGCCGCGGCGGTGGCGGCGGCAGGCGGCATCCCAGGGTGATAGACCGGAGCAATCGAGGGCCGAGAGTCTGGCCGCGTGTGCAATCGAGTAACGACGCAGAGGAAGAACTGCTGCCGAAGTCAGGAAAAGTCGAGCACCGAGTTATTCATCTGACTCGGCCCCGCCCACTTTCCTAAAGCCGTCTCGGGGACAGCAGAGCCCTGCGGTCTAGGTCTGCAAAGCTACTGCTCGCTTTACAGACTGCCTGGGGAGGCGGGGAGGAACAGGGGTGCGGGAAATTTAAAAGGGAAGAAAGGAACTTCTTTTTCTTCTCACCCGTTTCCTGTTAATTAATCAATTTACTCATTTCTGGAACACTTCTTATTGGACTAAGGGATTGAAGAGACGGCTTCATTTTACAGTCACCCTAGAGGAAACGCCCCGACCTTCTCAGAAAGGAGAGTTGGCAGCGTGTCTGGCTGGGACTGGGATCTGTACAGGATCCGCCCTCTGCGCCGGGTCCGCGCTGAAGCTGTCATCGGCTTAGAATAGCATGCTTAAGACGTGTGGTGTGGATGGATGGACAGGCCTACCACATGAAATGCTCAGAAGCCCAGTAGTATTAAGGAGACATGCTTTTTTTTTTTTTTGCCTTTGATCCTTATACAATATGTTGGCTTTTTTTCCCCTCTAATTATATCACTTTTGTTCTATTTTTGGTTTATTTGTAGAATCTCTCCCTCCTTGACCTTGACTTGACTTTTATGTACACCTAAGGTAGAATTTATCAGCTGAAATTTAAGAAATAATAGGCAAATAATAAGAATAATAACAGTATCAAAATTGAACACTAACAACTGAAGCCGTGCTTTGGGTGGCTGCTTAAAATGGAGCAGGATTTTTCCATAATTACTTGTTTGTGTAACACCCCTTTTGGAGAGTCTTGTTTGGCATTTCCCTCTTTCCCATTGCTCCTTACTTCACATAATCCGACTGGTGTGCAAGGTAACATTTTTGTTTTCTGGTTTTGTGGTGCATTGGTGTGTTACAGCTTATCAAGTACTAAAAGGATGCTTTTTGTAATTTTCTCCCAACTCTTACTTTGAGTAATAGCATTTCAAACAAGCAGTGTCCTAAGGGATAATCTCATCTTGCTTCTTGTTTCACAGGTGAAGAAACAGGAACAGGCAGGTTGCCCTGCAAATCAGCCACCAAGTATAGATAGATTTTTCCTGTCACTTGATGGTACTGATTACTTCAATTTTTCCTTCAAGAATCCTTTGCGATTAAGTTTGTTGATCTGTTGCTTGGTGATATGCTGGAAGAATCTTTTCTAATATTCACAACCTTGCTTGCTTTCTACATAGTCAGTCTTCCAAGTCTAAACTATCATATGTGCTTCTGTGGATTTAGTGCTAAAGCCAGGAAGCTACAGGGCTCAGCACTGAGCAGAGTTGGAGCATTTTCATTTATAATAAACTACTGTTGATGTCTTGGTAACATAAATCAGACAGTAAGTGAATAATGGGCATCAGATGTACAAATTTGAGTTTCTCTTTATTAGTCAGTATATAAGGAATTTACCAAAGCAATTATCTCAAAAGCAGCATTAGCAGTAGTATAGGAAATACAGACTTTTTTTTCCCAAAAACTTGTTCTCTCGGTGGCATTACTGTATTTCTTGAGCTGATGAAAAAAACCTCTGCCAACCCCCAGTAATCTTATTTTCTTAGTAATTCTGTTTTCTTCATCCTGACCACTAAATACTTAATACAACTCCCTACTTCCCCGCCCTATCCTCACCCCAGACTAGCTGCATGTCATTATCTAATTACCAAAGTGACATTATGTCTGTAACTTATATGATGTTCATAATTTAAAAAGAAAATATTTTCACCACCTGAACAATAATTCTGTGAGATAAGCATAACCAATATTTTTTAAACACCATTTAGCCCATGAAAGAAATTGAAACATAGAATTCTATTAAGCAAAATACCTAAACACAGCTAGTTAGTCAGCTGAGATTAAAACTCTAGTTTTCTAATTTTTCAATTTACAATGAGTCTAGATCTGGAAGGGTGTTTTTCTCTGGCAGGTAGAGTAGTTCTGACATTTGTGAAACAAAAAAGTAAACATTTTGTTGTTCTTTGCAAAGCACTATCCTTAAAAAACTGTTGAACAAAGCATGAAAGTTATAAACCAGTTTTCATTGCTAGAAGGCAGTTAAGTCTACTTGGATTTATACCAGTGGTATCTCCATAAGGAAATCTCAAATTGTGATGTGAAGAAAACCAACGCCACTGTTTGCAAACAGTCCTTTGTACATGAAGTAAAAGGAGCTGACGTCCTATTTAGCCCTCTTCCTTCTTTTTTTTTTTTTTTTTTTTCTGTTGTTGTTGTCTCTTTGAGACAGGGTCTGGCTATGCAGTTCAGACTGGCCTTGAGCTCACTTTGTAGTCCAGGCTGGTCTCAAACTCGCAACAGTCCTCCTCCCTCAGCCTCCTGAGTGCCAGGGTTACAGGTGTACTCCACCACACCTGGTTACTCTTCCTTCTTGTTTCTTCCTTCTCTACAGCTTTGAGCAATAATTTCTCAGAGTTGATCTACATGTTTATTAACATTGGAACACATAATCCCAAGAATCATACCCAAGATCCAAGACCATCAAATATTGGAAAACTGGAGGACATAAATAAATTCTATAGTTAATAATGCTATAAAAAAAAGCTGGCAACAATCTGAAATTTCCAAAAAGGAACAGATTATTGTTTGTAAGAGCACATTACTAATATAAAGAAGGTATGAGTATTTGGAACTGTTACTGTCACAATGGACTGAGGGCCAGATACATGTCCAAGTTTCTCTATTCATTTGTCAGGAAACAAACATATAAGAGGTTCCCCCTTCATAAGTGCTGTTAACTATTTTCTTCTAGACCACACAATGGTCTAGTCCCTTTAGACTACATAAACACTACCTCTCTGCAGTTTATCTCCAAAAGAATAATGTGCAACTCTTAAACTGTGGCCCACCACAGTCTTGCCTTTGTATATTCCCTCTGACCTTTGATACAGTGATACATTAGTCTCCCAATTATTTTCCTTAATATGGTCCATAGCAGGAAGAAATTAGACATTGCCCAAGATTCTGTTCTGTCTTCTTTCTACCTCACTCTCCAATTACCTAGTGATCTATACATTTCTGATTACACCTGTTATGGTTGATACATTGTGTCAACTTGGGAAGTCTAGAGGTTTGCCAGAGTGACTCAGCAGAAAGCCGGTATGCTTTCTTTGTACACATCCTGAGCCTGTGGAAGAGGAGGGCATGGAGATTATGTGAGGGCTACATGCCCCCTGGGTGAGGGTAGCCTGTTTACAATGTAAGGGAGGTAGAAAGAGGCTGCTTGTAGCCATTCCTCCCTTTTGCTCTGGTTGTTTTGATGTGCTCTGCTGCCATGAACGTGTGCCCTCTGCCATGCTCCACTCTGCCTGTGAGCCAGCCAAGTATGGACTGAAACCTCCAACCTTTCCTTCCTTCATTTTGGGCATTGGGTATTTTGTCTCAGCAATGAGAGAAAAGTAACCAAGACAACCTTTCACTTGGATGATATTGACTTTGAGATATGCATCTCCAGCCCCATCCACATTTCTGAGGTCCAATCAGGAATTTGTAAATGTTGAACAAGACTGTCATAATATGCTTCCTGCACTTCACACTCATTGCATGAAAAATAACCCCTTCATGCTCCCCTTCCCTTGCCCAAACAACTTTCCCTCCATGAATTTCCTTTGTATGTTATTGGAACTAGTAGGTTCTATTTCAGACTTGCTTAAATAGGGAGTTGCCTGTGAGTCCTCTCCTCTACCCTAGGCTGCATAGATCCAACCTTGCTTTCCATTCCTACTGATACCATCCTTGCTCGGTCCTGGTTAGCTTTTACTAGCATTAGCTTTTTAGCTATTCTCTTTTCCCTGAGGACTTTATCCTTCCAATTTATACTACTCTCTGTTGTAGTTGAATTATCCCAAAGAACAGTTCAGATCAGGTCACATCTCAAAAAACAGCTCCCTGTTGCCTACTACATAAGATGCATTCTACCATTCTACCCCAAACTTACAAATGTCTCCTAAATATGTTCCCAGCCATCTCACCACTTGCCTGTTTTCAGCTAACTGAAATGGATACCCTAAATATAGGCAGCACATATTTGCCCCCTTGTCACTGCCTAATTGCTTTCTTCCACCTATCATGTCCTTTACTGCATTTCTGACTGCCAGAGACCAACCCCAACAAATGCCAGTGTCCTCCATCAACTTGTTCCCTGTCCTCCAAGTTGGCAATGATCTCAGCTTTCCTACACCATTTGTTCCTGTCTCTCTTCTAGAATCAGCCACAGTATATCTTGTGATGTCATCTGCTACTAGGTTATAAGCATCTTGAGGGCAGAGACCTGTATTATTCATGCTCACCACTCACAATGCCTTTTGTATATCAACCCTTCAGTGAAATCAAAAGCCAGCAAACAAGAGTTTAGACTAAAGGAAAAAGTAAACCTGGTTTTCTTCATATATGTGTGGAGCTGCAAAAGAAACTAAAAATCAGTTCAGGAGCTGGGGATATAGCTCAGTGGAATAAGTGCCTGCCTAGCAAGCGCAGGGTCCTGAGTTTAATCCCCAGTACCGCCAAAAATAAAAAATAAAAAATAAAAATAAAAATCAGTTCAGTGAATCCAGTCATGCAGTGGTTATTTTCTCTCCTGCACCTCTCCATTGTAAAAATAAACATACCTTGCCAGGCATGATGACCAGCACCGGTAGCCCCAGTTACTCCATCCTGAGGTAAGAGGCTGCTTAAGCCTATAAATCTTGAGACCAGAGTGGGCAACATAGTGAGACCTTGTCTCAAAAGAAACAAATAAATGAACGAATAAATAATAAAACCTAAACCCAGGAATATGGTGTGACTTGCCCAAGGTCACATAACCAGTGGCAGAGAAAGAATTAGAATTCAGATTTCAGTCTCAATCCATCAGCCCCGTCAAAAGATTGATCCCTTCCCACCCTTTTCTGTGCTTCTCTAAATGGATATTTTTCTTGTTGATAAAGATTTTCTCAGTAAAGTAATATTATTCTTTTACATATTATTTAAGTTTAAAGCACTTGTACTGCATTCCTGGCCCCACATATAATTTCAGCAAAATTATACTTTTTAAAAAAAAAAACGAAAGGATCAAACAGAGACATCAGAGAAACATCTGGTCTGATTCATCAGGGTAGCAGCAACATTTCTATTTATACATGAGCACAGCCCTATCTTTGTAGCTCTCAGCTGTTGCTCATTGCTCAGTATGTTCCCCTTTTCAACCTTGTCTGTCCCTCATCAAGATAGCATCCTGCATCCTGATTCCTAAGCAGAATCTAATGCAACCAAAAAAGACATCTTCCTTACTCCCTGGAAAGGGGCTGTGTTTTAAACGAACCACTTCTCTCTGCTTTCTTATTCTCTTTGTTTTGCACCATCAGGCAACAAGCCTCAAGTGGTTGAGTGGCTGCCAGTCATTCTCCTGCATTCTCAGTAGAAAGAAGCTGGATAAAAATCAAAGCTGTGGCATAAATCAAGTCTGGAAGCATTTCAGGTACAAACGAAGTGTCCTAAATGGGCTTACTGGGGTTGATGTGGAGAATTAGGGAGCACTAACTCTTATCAAACAACATTTAATAGTGATTATAAATTAGAAATTGAATGATCTTAGGCAGGCAGGAATTGGTACTAAAAAATAAAGCATAAAAAAAGACTTAGGAATCTGTTTTTGTTTTGTGAGAGCCCTTTTCTACCTGGCTCGTATTCTCTAAAAGAGAAGCCCAGTGCTTTTACCAACCACTGACAATATTGTTTGGTAAAGCCGTGCAACAGGCCAGAAACAAAGATTTCTACCAGTCACTTCTTGGCAAAACCTCCTTCAAAATGATGACCTCATCTCAACATTCAAGTACAGGAATGCAAAAAGAATAAAAACACTCAGATGGAACCACAATGGCCTCTGACATCAGGGCCTAATTAAAACCTTTAAGGATCCTAAGTACCGACAATAATAAAGTGATCTACCCCATGTGATATTTTTTCAAATTGCAGAGTATTAGGAAAAGCAACAAACTTCTGATTTTCCCCCAGAGAAAACCACTATATAATTTGCATCAGAAATGACAAATGTAAAACTATTAAAAGTTTTGTATGCATTTTTGTGCATTCCTACTTTGCCAGTACCCTAAACACTATCTATTGAGTAATACAGCTCTGCTTGGAACACACAGTGACAGCCATTTACTAACTAACACAATGTATGAAGGGGATAATCTTTAGCAAATTAATTTCTGTGTTCTTCTAGTAACTATAGAGACACTGAGTTACTTCACCCTACACAGAGAAAATGATTACTTCCTTAACTTTGTGGTTGGATGAGTCCCCCAAAAAGTTAAATTAAAAAATCAGAGCCCAAAATTCTAGAGATATTTTTTTAAAAAATAATTTCATTATCTTCATGTAACTCTGACAGTGATATAATCATAATTGGCCAATATGTGGAGTCTACCCTGACCCATTTTCTTTTTGTCTGTTGTATATAAAGGTGCCAAGATATCAGTTATACTAGCTGGTGGCTAAGATCCTTATGAATAAAGACAAAAAGAATCCAAAATATGTCTCTTGTAAACTGTCATTTAAATATGGATAGAGATGATCATAGCTGCTCCTGGAATGTCTCCCCATTACTTAGCAACATTGATCCCTAGTACCGAGAATAAGAAACCTCAAAATTTAGTTTTATCAAGTTTAGAAGCAAGTAGTCCAAGAGAAATTGGAATTTAGGATTGTTGAGGTGTAATGTCTGAATGATGTCAAGATACAAAAGATGGTTCTGGGAGGCACATAATTCAAGTAGATTGGAGAAAGTCACAAAGGTTAAAGAGGTACAGCAATTAGGAAGCTGAGGTATTGGATCTATTGTTGGCACCAAATCCTAAGGTAGTGCTAGGAGGTGAAATAAGTAGGACAACTATCAGTTAGGACCCAAAGTCTTGGAGGAATGAAGGAAAATGACCAGGAGGTTGCTTAGGGCCGAGAGGAGAAAGGTAGATGGAACCCATAAAGAAAGAATGAGATTTTACATGACAGAGAGTGATGGGCTGGAAGTAGCAATGGAGAGTCAGTCAAATGCCAACTCTTGTACTCTAACTCCCTCTGCCCTTCAACACAGTTTATGGGAGAATGAACAGCCTCAACCAGAGAAATCTGAAAGGCAAACATCAGCCTTAAATGAGAGTCCTTCAACTCACGGCAAGGAAATGAAGAGTATACTTCCAAGAAAAAAGTTCTAAATTTATTTATATTAGAAAATGGATCCAGATATCTCAGTGGAAAGGATGATTACAGTTTGTAGTAATAGGCAGAAGAGGTGGAAAAGGGGATTCCTGGTAACAGGCAGATGTAACAAAGTACTGGACCATTCATCTAAGAAAGTACTAAACCATTAAGAAAAATGAGAGCATGTGACTAGAAGCATTTCTCTGCGCGCCTCTGTCTGGAGTGGTAGCAATGAGCCCATATTTGTCACTCATCCATGGGGCTGCTTTTCCCTGTCATAAGAACTCACAAGAACTCACATACATTGACTTCTTCATTTTATTCTGGTTCTTCAGCCATTTCTAGACTCTTTTAATTCCATGATCTTCCTGAGTCTAATTACTGACTGTTTGAAACACATTGCCAAGCATTTGATCTGAGTGTTCCCCAGGGATTCATTGTGAATTAAGGTTTGGTCTCTAGGATAACATGCTTAAGAGATAGTAGAACCCTTGGATGAAGCCTAATGGAAGGTCTTCAGGCCATTGGGGACATGAAGTAAATCATATGTGACCCCTGGTAGTTCTTGAAAGACTTCTTGAGTTCTTACAAGGGAATTATAAAAGGAACAAGCATGGTCTAACCTGTCTTTTTTTCTCTACTTTCACTCTAGATATGACTGTTTGTGCCTACATGATCTCCCACCATGATGTGCTGCCATCTGTTCCCCCCATTGAAAGCCAAAACAATGTCCCCCCATCATTCTCCTCATCTTGGATGTTGAACTTACAAAAACTGTGAGTTAAATGAACCTTTTCTTTTTATAAGTTACCTAGTTCTGGGCTTTCATTGTAATAATGCAAAACAGACTAATATGTTGCCCTTCTGTTATCTTGCACCTGTCTTGCATCAAATGGGTTATTTGACAGTCTGCTTTTCCTATTCTTCCTTCTCAAACAACAGGACTAGAGATCACATAACCTCATGTCTTAATGCTGATTCAAATTCAGGCTCAACTGGATCCTCAGAGACTATATAGATCCCTTAACTTCTCTTTGATCAATTTCCTCTCCATTTTCTCCAGTAAATATACCTCCTGTTTGTCTTTCTATTCAAGACCCAGTCAACTCACGGTTCACATTCCAAATGTTTTCTACCTCCTATTTCTAGGAAGAAAAATTGAGGCCATCTTCAACAGCCCATGCCTATTATCTTTTCCTCCTCTTTTTCAAAGGTCAGAACTTCCCACTTTTTTCATGGCTTAAACAATTATTTTCTCTTTCTTTTCTTTCAGTCACACCTTCAATACTGATTCTTTTCCTCAACTCATGTGTTAATCTCTGCAATAAAAAAGCTCTTGATTAATGAAGTGCATGGATGACTAAAACTTTCTTTGAAACTAATCAAGTAATAAACTGTATGGATAGTGAACAGATGGATAAATATGTCATAAACCAAATAAAGCAAAATGCTGTATGGAGAATGTAGGTGAAGTGGTGGGTACATAGGTGTTCACTGTACCATTCTTTCAATGTTTCTGAATGTTTCAAAATGTCAGAATAAAAATATTGGGTAGGTAGTGCCTCCAACCCAGTATCTTTCTCTAGCCATTATTCCATCTCTCTTTTTTTTTTCCTCCATCTAAACTTTTTGAAAAAATAGACTATACTCACTGTCTCTACTGCCTCTTTTCTCCTGGTCACTGTTGTTTTCCTCAGAGCTTTAAAAGAGATGTTATAACACACCTGAAGCCGCATCCTCTTTTGTAGTATTACTAGAAATTGAGCCTAGGAACATGCTACCACTGAACTACATCCCCTGTCTTCTTAATTTTCTGAGCCAGCGTCTAAGTGACTTAGACTGGCCTCAAACTTGTGATCCTCCTACCTCAGCCTCCCAAGTAGGTGGGATTACAAGTCGCACAAAGTCCCCTTTGTATTCCATCTAATCCTTTTCTCTTCTATCTGCCAAGATGTCATCCATCCTACCTACCAAGATACACCTCTGTATGTATTTTTCCCACAGGTATGTGTGTATGTATGTATGTATATATGAAAATCTTTTCATGATTTTTATTAAATTTTTGTTTTGTGTCTGTATTTACATTTGCGTTCAGTATTGTATTCTCAAGATTTATCTACGTCAGTACTTTTGGACCTAGTCCATTCATTTTAAGTACTGGGTAGTTTTGGGCTGGGGATGTAGCTCAGTGAAATAAGTGCCTGCCTGGCAAACATGAGGTCCTGAGTTTGATTCCCAGTGCTGCCAAAGACAAAAAAGTACTGTGTAGTTTTGTATCATAAGTATAGTCCAACATTAATTTATGCATTCTACTATTGATGGTAGTTTCCAATTATTCACTATTGCAAGCAGTAATAGAATTATCATCTCTAAGACACTTCTCTTTGTAAAAATGCATAAAGGTTTTTCTGGATATATGCCCAGGAGTTGCAGAACTATATGATAGGGTTTCTACATATTAAATGCTACAAAATATTGGCAAATTACTTTCCATAGTGGTTGTACCAATGTACTTTCCCATCAGCAGAAGGTGAGAATTTCTTTCCATCCTTGGCAATATTTAGCATTATCAGACATTTATCATTTTCATATATATGAAAAGTTATCCAATTTTAAATTTTACACTTTCCTTCTTAAAAGAATGTAAGCATGTTTTTCATGTGTTACTGGAAATTTGGGTTTTACTTCCGATTTTCCTGTTTACTTTCTTTGATGATTTGTTTTCTACTACACATTTTTCTTATTGATTTACAAAAATGCCCCTGTACATAGACTACACAGTAGTCTTCTGTCAGTTTTTTAAATTCAAAGATTTTTCCTACCCCACCCTTACTTTTTAACTTTGTTTGTGGTATCTTTTATCACATAGGAATTTCAATTTTAATTTATTATCTTTTTATGCTATTTTTGTGTGTGGTGCTGGGGATCAAACCCAGGCCCTTCTTCATGCGATGCAAGAACTGTACCAGTAAGCCACATCCCCAGTTATGTTTTGCTTTTTTCATCCCTTAAAAATGCTTTCTCTCTCCTAAAGTCACGGGTATATTCTCTTCTATTATCTTCTGAAAGCTTTATTATAATGCTTTTTCATAATGAAGTGTTTGAGCCACCTGATATGGATGTGTACACTGGAAAATTAGGATCTATTTTTTTCCTGTAGAAATAAATAATTGACCTAGCATCATTTACTTGAATAGTTTATCTTTCCTCCATATACCATGTAATAAATTCTACCACATAACAAATTCTCCTATGCGCTCCTCCCTTTTTTGTTGCATTGGATTGTTTATCTATTTATGCTCTGACACCACACTTGCCTAATTCTTCCTCAGTCTTATTTTTCTCTTTCAAATTATCTTGCCTATTTTGGATACTGAACTTTTCCATGAGCATTTTAAAACCAGCCTGTCATAAATTGGGAAAAAATTTTAGCTGACTGTTCCTTGGACAAAAGTCTTCTATCTAAAACATATAAAGTTTTAAAAAACATCAGCCCCTCCAAATTCAAAGACCCAATCCAAAAATGGGCATCTGTGATGAATACACACTTCTCAGGTAAAGAAATACAAATGGCAAATAAATACATGAGAAAATGTTCAACATCATTAGTCATTCAAGAAATGCAAGTTAAAATAACACTGAGATTTCATCTCACCCCGGTAAGAATGGCCGTCATAAAGAAATTAACCAATAACAAATGCTGGCGAGGCTATGGAGAAATAGGAACTCTTCTCCACTGCTGATGGGAATACAGACTAGTAAAACCACTACCCTTGGAAATCAGTTTGGAGATTCCTCAGCAAACTAGGTCTGGAGGTCCCATTCAACCCAGATATTCCCTTTCTGGGAATTTTCCCAGAAGATCTGAAAACATCGTATCACAGTGATGTATGTGTACCCCATGTTCATAGCAGCACAATTTTTAGTAGCTAAATTATGGAAGCAACCCAAATGTCCATCCACTGAGGAATGGATAAAAAATTGTGGTATTTTTATATATGGAGTATTACTCAGCTATAAAGAAAGATAAACTCAAGGCTTTTACAGGTAAATGGTCACAACTAGAGACCATATTGTAAGTGAAATAAATCAGACCTCCATGCGTAAACAACATATTGTCTCACTAGTTTAAGAGCCTGAAAGAGTGAACAAAAATTAGGAGGTATGATAGACATTGTGAAACAAAAGGAAACTGCTCAAAAGTAAAGAGCAATTGGGATGAGGGAAAAGAGAAAAGAAAGAAGGGGAAATTATGCATATATGTATATACAGGATAGCTAACATAGCTGTACTACTGATTCTATCATTTTACTGAAAGGAACAGTTAGTGATTAATTATTTGATCAATCTTGCATCTTTATATTTGTTTTCCTGAGAAACCACTTTGAAGATATCAATATGTAATACAACAACCACTGTTAATTTCCTACCACTTTGTCTGTAATTCTGCATTGCTTGTATTGTTCTTATGTTATTGCATAAATGGATGTCTGTTTGTTAACATGTTTTCCTTCTTTTATTTTTAAAATAAATTTAAAAAAATAAAACCAATCTGTCAAATTCCACAAAATATCTTATTGGGATTCTAGCTATAAGATGTTAAGTGTAATACATTAACTGGGGAGAATTATCTCTATATTGTTTTCTTTGGTATATTTCTTCTACTTTACATTAAGCAATAAAGTCTTAATTTTAGATCTTAAACATTTTTTGTTAGATTTTTTTCCTGTGTAAACTATGGCCTATGTTATGACTATAGTTTAGGTAATGTTATATTTTCTACTTGTTTATTGCAGCTGTACAGAAACATGATTAATTTTTAAATATTGCCATGTATCCATCGACCTTGAATAACTCTTATAAAAGTGTTGACAAAATGTCAAAGGATTGTCTTGGGTATCCTACGTAATCATTATTTCCATAATGTTTATTAGTTTGTTTCTTTGTTTCAATCCCTATACTTTTCTTGTCTTACTATATTGGTGAGGACCTCCCAGTACTATGTAACATGGATACAATATCCATATCTTTTTCATGACTTTGAACAGAATATTTTCATTATTTCATCATTAAATGCAATTTTGTCATTGTTTTAATATTTAGGATGGTCTGGTGTGGATATTTTAAAATAATGAATTGAATGTTAAATATTACTGTGTTTTTCCTGTATTTTTTGAGGTAATCATTTAAGTTTGCCCCTTAATTGGCATTATAGTGAATTATGTTAATAGATTTCAAAAAAGTAAAATGTTCGTTTCTGGGATTAAACCATCCTTGATTATATTGTATTTTAAAAGAATTACAAATGTTTTATTTAGTGTTTATGCATCTCTGTTTATATGTGAGGTTAGTCAATATCTTTCCTTCTGGTACTGGCCTTTTCTTGTTTGAATTTTCTCCCTGGATAATAAAGGGAATTACATTCAGCTTGTAAAGTAACACCTAAATAGATAAATTTAAAATACTTTCCTGTAAGTTCTGTATTACTGCATCCCATGTTACAGGTGAAACAACTGATTGTGTTCTTAAAATTTATTCTCGAAGCTCTTACGTTAATCATTCTTTCATGCATTTCTGATCATTCCTTTTCTACTTTTTTGTGGTCTTATTTTCTCTCTGGCACCTCCCTTGATGATCACTCTTGTTTTAATGTGCTCCCTAGGCTATCTGAAGCACCCTCAGCTTTTCAACTACCACCGTACAGAGTTGAATTCCAATGTTCTACCTTCATGCTGCATCGCTCCCAACAGTTCTAGCATTTTCTGTCTCATTCTGGCTTCTAAAACATCTGGGACTTGGTATGTTTAGAATGGCGTTTATCATCTTCTCCATTAAACAACCTTTTCTCTTTTTGTCACAAACTTAGCTCATGAACTCATTATCCATACTTGTCGTCCAAGAGAGAACTCTTTGGCTATCTTTCTTCATCTTTTAAATTCAATCAATTACCAGCCTCTGATAGTTTAAATTCCTGAACAATCCTATACTTGTTCCTGCCTCTCCACATTCACTGTCCATGTTTGAGACCTGGACTAGAACAATTTTCTTACAAATTGCCTTTGTTCTGTCTATCCTCAGTGTAGGTACAACTGTAACCCCTTTCTCACTGTTCTCATCACAGAAAATGATTTTGCCACGGCACTTTTTAGCATTTTTACATTGCAGACAAGATAGTCAATACTTTTAAATATTATGCCCAAGATCCACCATTATCTATCTAGCTGTTGCAGTCAGGGTTTAAAAGGAAAACAATTTAATACAGGACACATAATTTATAAAATTATTTTACAGTAGTCACCCAAAGAGTCAAATACAAAGGAGCACAGGAAATCTGTCCACACACTACAGACCCAAAGAATCCAGCAGAGGGCCTGGATCCCACAGCAATGTCCTGCATAAGTCCAATGGAAGACCTAGAGCCTACGACAATGCCTCCCACAAGTCCAACTGGAGGCCAAGAGCCCATGACAATGCTTCATGCAGGCCTGTTTCAAGGATCTGCACTGAGAAAGCCCCAAGGTCAGGGCTGGAAGGCAGAAAGTCTGCCAGTAGGATGAAGGATCTGTACGAACAAGCTGAGGAATCTGCCTTGGAGCCAGGAAGCAACACTCAAAGTGAGGACCAGAGCTCCCCTAAAGGGTACTACAGCCATCCTCAGTGACAACGAGGTCCTGAGCTCCTCTGACAATGAGAACAGCTGAGTCCATATCAGGAAATCCAGTGCAACAAGCTTCTCCGGAACATTGAACAATGCACCATCTTCCCCTCCTGAGCCAGGAAGTGATGCTCAGAGTAAAGACCAGAGCTCCCCCAAAGTGAACTGTAGTCATTCTCAGCAACGACAAGGCCCTGAGCTCCTTCAACAATGAGAACAGCTGCGTTCATATCAGGAAAGCCAGTATGACAAGCTCTTCCAGGAGAACCAACAGCCCCCTAATAGCACCTCTTTTTCTTCTCTGGTTCTCATTTTTATTTTGTTGGCAATAATCCCCAGGTGGGCCTTCCACACCCAGCACCACAGATTCAGTTTAGCTGGGTGTTACAAGTTGTCCACCAGTTGTCAGTCCATCACACTAGCCCTTACCTTTTTCTCTAGCTTTATTTACGTCTTAATCTTATCTCTAGTAACTTGCTTATATTCCCCTATATCTTCTATGTGTTTTTCTTTCTTACTATACTGTCTCTTCTAGAAGGTGGACCTCTACTTTTCCTCTCCTGACCCTGACCCCAATCCAGCTTCTCTCTCCAATGTTTGCTTAACTCCTCACATCTTTTAAGCTCCAACTCAGCTGTCAGCTCCAAGGGCCACCCTTAACCCTGACCCCCTCTGAAGGCTTCACTAAGTGCCTCACTTCAATGATGTCATAAAACCACAACTGGTTTTATGTTTTGCACTTACTATATTGCACTGTAATTATATTTGTTTATGTATCCCCACTGAACTGTAAACCGTAAACTCACCAAAAGGAGCAATTGAGTTTTATTCATACTTGATGTTCTAGAACTTAGCAGAGTCTCTGGCACGTAAATATTTGTTGAATTCAATAGTAAATTATTTAGTTGAATTGAGTGTGCTGTTCATTGCAAGCTGTTGGCTTTTCTGTCTACTAATACTTAAAACAGTATTCACTGGCTTTCTACTACATTGATTTCAGAAATTTAATTCTTACTGCTTTGGCTAACCAATTGTAAAAATAAAATACAAACAAACACAGTGACCGATCAGCATAACTAGCATAGTTTAGGGTTGGAGTATGGGACCACAGAGTAAAACAGAAATAAATAGAAGGATGACAGGAGAGGGCTAAAATTAAAACGCACTATACCTATTGTGTTAGTCAGTTCAGGCTTTTATATCAAAGTACCATGGCATAGGTGACTCATAAGCAACAGAAATTTATTTCTCACAGTTCTTATAGCTAGAAGTACTAGATCATAACAATGCCAGTGTAATCAAATTATGGTCAGGACAGGACCTTCTTCCTGGCTGCAGACTGTTATGTCTTCTCGTTTCCTCATATGGCAAGAAAAGGGTAAGGAAACTCTGAAGTTCTTTTTGTAGAAGCACTAATTCCACTCTCAAGGGCACCGTTCTTGTGACCTAATTACCTCCCCTGAACCGTACCTCCTAGCACCATCACACTGGGGGAGACGATTTCAAACTATGTATTGGAGGGGAGAGGAGTTAGAAACATTCCATCTACACGGTCATCCGTATCTACAGTTTTCACTACTACTATGGTGAGGAATGATTAACATGTATCAACAGAACACACTGTTAGTGACTTCTGGATCATTTGTGAAATCAAATACTGTATCACCTTGCAGTATATAGGAACTCACCTGGAAACTCAAGCCATGTCCTACAGAAAAGTCAATGCTTGCTCCTCACCCCTAACTGCAGGGAGGCTGCCCATTCTCTTGGCAGCCTCAGGATCTGATTTCTGGCCTCTGGTGAATTCCCCTTCTTCACTCAGTATCATGCAGCTGTTCCTTTATCTTCTTTTGGCACTGACCCAAGGGTGATTTACAGACCCTCCTCCTTGATTTCCCACCCCAAATTCATGGGAGGCAGCTGCGTGTGGTAGACGCTTCCTGGAAATTCAAAGATAGTGTTTGCCATATGGGGGGAGGCTAGATGGCAAATATGTAGCACTCTTCAGCAGCCAATTTAAAACTGAAAAACTCCCTTTCCTTGTTCTATTTCCACCAACCCAAGCATAAGTCTCTTGGCATTTTCTCAGCCTTCTCTCCCACGCTTACCTCTTCTCACTTACCTCTTCTCTCTTCTTCCCATATCTCCCAGGGCTTTTTCCTGCAGCTTGATCACTGTGATCTTTTTATTGTTTCTTTCCAACATATAGGGACTCACTCACCACCCCTTAGATGTCTCTTTGGATTTTATTCTAAACAAAGATAATTCCTTACCTAAGAAGAACCCTTTGTGTCAGTTTGCAAAATAGTAATTTTTCATTCTCTCCCTTTATATCTATTTATAATATATATATGTTTACTTCAGCAATATTGAATAAGTAAATGAGATGAATAAATACATATAAATTCAATGTTGATCATTTTAATCCATGTGATTATTTCTTCTTGAGTATATCTTTAGTTTTATAATAAAATCTTGTAGAAAAGAACACCTTCCATTATAGATAAGAGTTGGTGCTTGAAACTGACGGTATCAACCAGCATAGATAGTTATCTCAGTGTTCAATTTGTGCCAGTCAAGCCAAGTGGTAGTTCTGGCAGAATTATCTGAGTGAAGCCTCCAACCATTCTGAAAGTATTGCCTTCAAGTAAGCTTACCTTGTATTTGGTGCACACATAGGAGACAAACCTGAATGGAGTGCTTGTGAACAACACCAGACATCAGTGGTTCTGAAATTCTAAAATCCAAAGATACTTCCTCTTTTCAAAACATCTCATTTCATTATTTCCAGCAAATATTTGTCAAGAGCCCATTTTGAGCCGGTCACTTTGATAAGCCTTGGAGTTTGGGTGGAGAAGAGGAGTTGAACTTCCTGCTTCCGTGGAGCTTATATTCTAGTGGGGAATACAACCAATAGGAAGAAAGTAGATAACAACATATTGTTGTAAGTTATAGGAAGGAAGACAACATGGTGAACTGACACAGCATGTACTGGGGTAGAGGGCCACTGTCCGTAGGATAGCTTGGGAAATCTTTTGTGTTAGACCATCATTTAGTGACAAAATAATTTCAAGGGGAAAAGACTTATTTTGGCTGAAAGTTTCACAGGTTTTAGTCCATGCTTTGCTGGATCCATTGCTTTTAGGCCTGTGATGAGGCAGAAACGTCATGGCTGGGGAGTAAAGTGTAGGAAAGCTGCTTATTTCATGACAACCAGGAAGCAGAGAAAACTAGAAAGAGCCAGACGGAGGAGAAGAGGCTGGGGACAGGACATCCCCATCCAAGACAGAGCTCCATGACCTCCCTCCTCCAAGTGAGCCCCACCTCATCATAGCCCATTTAGCTATGAATTCACCAATGCATTAATCCATTGATGAGTTAGCAGCCACATGATCCAATCACCTCTCTAAACACTGTTGTATTGGGGATCAAGCCCTCAATACATGTGGCTGTGAGGGCCACTTCATATTTAAACCATAACATCCTCTTTGATCTTTGACCTATTTTCTGAGACCAAGTGATGAAAAGGACCCAGTCATTCAAAGAAAGGGGAGGCCTGTTAAGAGGTCATTGTCATATCCCTGGTAAGAGATAATAATGAGTTGGACTGGGGTAGTGGCATTGGAAAGAGTGGGAAGGAGATGTAGTCTGATATATATTGGAGAAAGAATTATGGTAGTATATACTGCTGGGCCATATATTTGGAGTGAGGGGGAACAGAATCAGAGATAACTTCTATGTGGCTTATAATGTATATTCCATTTTGGCACTAAGATGGAGAAGATTAGAAGGGGCATGGGTGGAGAAATGTAGTGCTCCGTTTTGGACCTATAAGTTTGAGATGCCTCTTGCACTTTCAAGTGGAGATATGTAAGTCTCCAGATATGATCTGGAGGCTGGGAATACATATTTGGAGTAATTAACACAGAGATGCTATTTAAAGCCACAGAATTGAATGAGCTTTCCTACAGAATGAGTTATGCTTAGAGAAGAGCACTGAGTACTAAAATACTTCAACATTTAAAAACCAGATAGAGAAATAAAGGGCAAAAAAGGCCTGAGATGTAGCAACCAGTGAGACAGGATAAAACCAAGAGTGTGGAACCTAGAAAGTCAAGAAAAAAATCAGTCAGTGGTTAAGTTAGGGACAGAAATCCATGCCTATGATACATTGTGTTACAGGTAGAAGACTCTCCCCAGTCTACAAGTTTATTTAGCCTGAATATACAGGTCAAGAAAGGTTGATAAAACCAAACCTTTCAGGAAAGTTTTTGCAACCCAACACAGTATATGAAGAGGCAGCAGATCAAGGCATTTCACTTGTATTATGGTTCTTCCATCAAGGCTGGTGATTGAACATGAAGTCGTAGGCAGTGAACAAGTGACTCTGAGCTGCCTCTGTGTTGGCATAGAGTTGTTGGCTGGTTCCTAGTGGATAATTCCAAAAGATCTTTGTGATGAGAACAAAGTGTAAAGGCATGATTATAAAATTAGTGTGAGACTTTCACAATTTCTGTGGATAAAGCTGGATTATCTGTGTTAATTTCTACTTAGTTCTCTTTTAGCAGGAGGCGTTGATCATTAGGAATAAGGAGTGATGCATCCTTGTCATACAATCCTTGGTAAGTAAGTCTAGTGCCCAAGTGAAAATAGACATATTGATGGAAAGAAATCCAACTTTTCATTTTTCTATAAACAACAATGACATTCTAGGGAGCATTTTCATGACGGCAACCAGGGGAGGCTACAGCCATTTTGATAACTGGCTATTTTGTCATAGGAGACACACAGCTTTGACACAATCATTTAGATGCCAGGAACATCTTGATGTGGCTGCCGTGATGTGGCTGTTTTGATATGGGAACATTTTGACTCTGCCTAAAAACAAACCAATAAACTTTTTGCTTAGAAAAAAAATAGCACCAAGTAATGTGCATGACAGATATTCCCCCCACTTCCCAAACCATATATCACCCCTTGCCTCCTAAAAAGAATCCAGACTGCAGAAGAAGACAGTGCAAACCATGTGAAGGAAAAACAGCACCGTCAGAGAGGGAGGAGACCGGAATAGTAGAACCAACCCAACACAAGCTAAAGGAAGAGAAAGGTGATTCCAGTGAAGGCCTGATTTTGAACCATCCTGACTTGAAGGAGCCTTGCAACATATCTTTACAACACTGAAAGGGACTCAAGGGGCCCTTTGGTACAACAAACCTGTCTCCCTCTCAAAAGACTGCAAGAGCTGTCTGCGCATTCCTGTGACAGGACATACACTTTTGAATGAAAGACAGCACTACCGAGTACAGCGATGGAGACAGTCACAACACCACACACCCAACAGAAAGCAGCAACCCCGGGCGCCAAGTGACAGATGTGGGAATGCAGGCATCACCTGGTTGGGTTTTGATTTGGTCCAAGGCTGACGTTTTATCATTCAAGTGTTACTAGGGCAAGGAAAGTAAAATGTCTTGGTTTCATTGTCCCACTCCTATTAGGAAGTATCTAATTGTTCTGTCATATTGTACGCAATAGTTGATGGAGAATATAAACTGACTTCCCTCAGAGTAAGTCCTTCTCTCTAATAATTCCCTCTTTAAGCAAAAATAGAACAGAAACATTTACTCTGGCAAGCCAGTTAATTCATTAATATGATTAATCATATAATTTTTCCAGTACTAGGTGTTCATATCACTTGTGCTCATGAAATAAAGGATTAAATATTTTAAAAAGATGAATCTTTGTCTATTTCTGTCACTATTCTCTCTTTAAATACTTGAAATGTTATTAATTTAATTGTAAAATGTTCACGGAAGGTATTTATTGAGTAATATGTAACGTGAAAATTTATGTAGTATATGTGACTTTTTTCCTGGAAATATGAATTTTCTCTCCCCAGACCCACTGGTTTCATCTTCCATTGCAAGGATTCTCTATCTTGCTTTAGCTTAATTCTTTCCAAATACTCTCATTTTAAGTTTGGTCAGCAAATACATATTCAATACTGTTGTGCACCAATCACTCTGCTAGGAACTTGAGAAAACAAAAATATGAAAATGAATAAGAAATAGCTCTTACCCTGAGGCAATATATCAGAGAAGATGGACTTGGCTATTACCAAAATACAAAACAAACAGTTGATATTACCAGATACTTTTCTTGTGCATTGAAATACTATCTGATAGGGCTGGGGTTTCAGTGGTAAAGTGTATGCTCAGTATGTGCAAGGCCCTGGGTTTGTTCCCCAGAGCCACATAAAAAATAAACAGAAGAGGCAGAAAACAAAACAACATTTAGTTGGTTGGGCTGTAGTTGCATGGAATAGCACTTGCCTAGTATATGCAAGGCCCTGGGCTCAATGTCCAGGAACACAAGGCTAAATGCATAATAAATAAATATCATTTATTAAAAATCAGGTGCCATACACTAACATGATTAAAATTATGCATTTGGGCCTAAAATGGCTGGTGGAATTAAACCCTAGGGACAAGAAAATGACACTTAGCTCCTGGGGGATAGGTACTGTGCTAAATGCTTTATTCTCTTATCTCATTTAACCTTCTCAACAGCCCCATTTATAAAAGAAGAAACCGCAGCTCATCAACATGAAGGAACTTACCCAAGGTCATACCGCTCAGATTTGGTGTGGAGACCAAACTTAAAACTGGCAGAACCCATATTATTTGGTCACCTCCAGGAAAGCAGAGGTGTGCGTTACAGCTGAGATAAGAGAAGAACTGGCAGCTTTTTCAATTTGGACGGGACACCAATGTTTGAAAAAGCAACTACAGGTTTTAAGAGTTTGTAAACAGAAGGGAAAAATAAATGGCAATCATAGTCAGTCTAGATCCACTACTGAGCAAATCAGTAGGTATGTAGATCACAGTGGCTATTTGTAAATGTAACTTTTTATAAAATGTGTCACAGTGTTAATGAATGTCACAAAAAGGGACGATTAGAAGCATAATGTTTACCTTTCAAAATGACTGTATCTTTCTTTTAAGTTCTTGAATCTAAAAAGTTACATTTTCCTCCAATGACAAAAATTAATAATAACCAACACTTATTGAACATTTACCAGTGTTGGCTTTGTATGGAAGAAATGTAACACACACGTTGGTAGAGCAGAGATTGAAATCATGGATACAGGATTCAGTTAAATGGTTCAAATCTTGGTCTCCATTGCCCTCCCCTGCGCTCTCTGCCCCTGCCTTCTTTTCCCATTTCTTCCCTTCTTTCCTGTCTTCTCTTCCTCTCAGATCATTCCTTTTGGCAGAAGCCAGTGATCCTGTCCCGGGTGTCCCTCTGGAGAGGCCCGTGTAGTGAGAAACAGCAGCCTTGTGCTAACGGTCACAGAAGTCAGCTTAGAAGCGGGTCCTCAGCTCTAATCAAGCCCAAAGATGACTTCAGGCCGACCAGGGGCTTGACTGCAATGTTATGAGAGACAAGGAGCCCAAATCATCCAGTTAAGCCGCTCTGAGACTCCTGACCTCCCACATAAAAGTGAAATAATAGGTTCATTTTCTTTGACTGCTAAGTTGTGGAGTAAATTGCCACAGAACAATAGTGTGTCCCACGCTGCATTGATCTTTATTACTATAGATTTAATTCTGATTAATCTGGACTTCTCTCCGGTGACACCACTCCACTCCCTATACACACACACACACACACACACACACACACACACACACTCTCAGCTTTTACTTCTTTCCTTTCTCTCCAGTACAGAGAGAATCTTCTCTATGCCATGGAGAAAATACAAAATACTTGTTTTGCTATTGGCTTCAGGTAGTGTTTCCTAGAGCAACCCTCTGAATGAACGTAGGAGTTGCTGAGTTAGGGCGACTCCTTAGGGTTCTTTTCTTTTTCCTGAGTCACTGCGCTTCCCTGCTCCACTCTACTTTAATCCTTCCCTTAACCCTTTTCCTCTTCAAGGGAAGGATCCTGAGGGAATGCTGAGGGGGTTCGTTAATAGCTCGAAAGCTAATAGATAAAGGCTGGGTGCTGCAGCTCACGGCTGCGATTACAGCTGCCGGGAAGCCTGAGGTAGGAGGATTTCTTGAGCCAGAGTTCAAGAAAGCCCGGACAGCATAGCACGATCCTGCCTTAAAGAAAATCTCTCTATGTTTTTAAAATCCCACCGAATGTACTAACTCCTTCAGCAACCTTGTGAAGCCGGGGTTCCTAATCATCCCCACTTTACAGAGAAGAGACCTTGTGCCCTTATGGCACATAGCTGACAGATAGACCAACCATGACGGAACCGCCCAGTTTGAGTAACACCAGAGTGTGCTTCTTTTCAGCACTTCCATCTCCTTCTACCATCAACACCGATATTGTGATATTAGAATATAGTGAAAAAGTGAGATTTGTGTAGTCTGGATATCTGCTATAAGCACTGTTCATAATAAATCATTAATATTAATTCCAAGAAATATTTACTATATCTAGTCAAGTAGCTAACCTGTCTATGCATGTTTCAAGCCTGTATGTGGAGTAGGATAAAGCAAGCTCCTAGGTCCCCCGCAAAGCCATGGATTGGGCTAAAAGTATAGTCCCATTCGGAGAGGTTCTCTGACTTTGCTCCAGACCCCGCTGGGACTCTGAAACATGTTCCCTTCCATTCTCCAAAACAGCTCTCTCACACATTCTCAGCTCTGCAAATCTTCAAATATCCATCCCTCCCACCCACACAGGTCACTCCCCCTTCACTCTCAGCAAATGACTCAACACCCACTGATAGGGAAAGTACCAGCCACCCTGGGAGAGCCACCTTGATTTCCCAGCATGTACCAAAGCCTGGCCTCACACCAGACAATGGAAGCATTCCGCTTCTCTGCAGTCGAGCCCTCCTGGCCCTCGGATCCCCAGGCCTCCCCCTTTATCAGGACTCGTGCCTCTTCCCTTTCCACATTTCCCTCTCCTATCAAGACCTTTCATTTGTATTAAGAATACTCAAGTCTTTACTTAACAAATAAAAGGAAAACCAACGAACAAAAGCTCCCATGGCCCCTGTCCTTTCTCTCTGTTCCCTTCTCAGCCTCGGTCTTCAGGAATTTTCTTCACTAGGCCGCACTACTTCCTTACCTCCCACTCACCCCTCACCCCACCACTTCTCAGATTATGCCATCGGCACCGCTGTCAACCTTCCACCACCAACAGCACCAGTGAGTTCTTTAATGCAAAACCTGGGGGCACTGCTCATTCCACTCTTTCCCTTACTTCTCAGTGTTTCACTGCAGCTCACTATCTCTTGAAATGCTCTCTTTGCTTAGCTGGATTCTTTTTCTACCTCTCTGGCTGTGCTTTCTTTTTTATGAGGCCCTGTCTAAGTTACCTTCTCATCACTGGGACACAGTCCCCAACACCCACAAGGTAAAGGAGGAGAGGTGTAATTTGGCTCATGGCTATGGTTAGTGGTCAGCCGGCTGTAAGGCAGACATGGCATGGGAATGGGGCACAGGAGAAGAAAGCTGCTCATGTCGGGGGGGCCTAGCAGCAAAGGGGGAAAGCAGGAAGGGAGACACACCCTTCCAGGGAGCAGCCCCTGCAACCACCTCTTCCAACCAGACTCAACCTTCTAAAAGCAATTCAGCAATATCACCCCCATAATTCAATCACAATCCAAAGGCCTCACCTACGAGCGCATGAAGCCCTTGGGGGATCTTCTCCATGTAAATCATAAGTCTTTTTCTACTGTGCATCTTTTTTCTTGGAGTCCTGTGTGGGGCCTCTTCATTTCTCAGCCTACACATTTGCCCTAGATAAGCTTCACATATTTGCCTATGACCCCCAAATGTATAATTCTGACTTCAGTGTATGCACTGCTGAAGCGAACACCCAAATCTATCATTCTAGACTAGTAATATCAACCTGTCTCCTACATATTTCCATTTGGCTGACCTATAGACATTTAGGTACTTCAACTCAACCACTCCAAATTCTCTTGCTTTTCCCGCCCACGCTGCTCTTTGTCCTGGGTTCCTATATAACCAGTTACCTAGGCCAGAAATGTGAGTGTCATTCCTAAAATCTTCTCCCTCATATGTGTCCCAGTTCCAACCAAATCTGATCATTATACCTCTTAAATATCTCTGGAATCCATACACTTACTTCCATTTCTGCACTATAATGGCCCGTTGACTCTAACCAGGATTATCCCAACTGTCTCTTGACTGATCCTACTTCCAGTCTTGTTTTTCTCTAATTTATTCTCCATCCTACAACCACAGTAACCTTTCTAAAGTGAAAATCCTTAGCAGAAAGCCCTAAATTCTTGACATGACATGCATGGCTACTCATAACCTGGCCATCTTGCACCAAGCTCTCCTTTGCCTCCCCCATCCTCATCTTCTACCCAATCTTGGTGAACTAATTCTGGATTCTCTGCTAAAAAGCTGCCCTTAACCTCAGTAAGATGAAGTCTAAACGAGTATTTCTTCTGGATATTTTTTTCTTCTTCCAATCTATAAATCAATTGAACATCCTTAATCCCAGTGAGTGTGGTAGCACATGCCTATAATCTCAGCACTTGGGAGGCTGAGTCAAGAGGATTCCTTTGAGTTTGAGGGCAGTCTAGGCTACACAGTGAGTTCAAGGCCAGCCTAGAATACATAACAAGACCCTATTTCAAAAAGACACTGCCCCCCAATTTTTTCTTAAAATATCTCTAATCTGAAGCCAGGCATGGTGGTGTATGCCCATAATCCTAGCACTTGGGAGGCTGTGGCAGGAAGATTTGCCATAGCCAGCCAGGATTACAGAGTGAGTATAAAGCCAAACTGTGCTACAAAGCAAGATCTTATTTCAAAACAAATGAACAAACCATAATCCAAAAACCAGAAATGCTCAAAATCCAAAACATTTTTTGAGTATCACCATGATACCACAAGTGGAAAGTTCCATACTATGAAACTTTTCTTCATTTCACAAAATTATTAAGAATATGGTGCTGGGGCCCAGGGATGTAGCTCAGTGGCACAGTGCCTACCTGGCAAGCGTGGGGTTTCTGAGTTTGATATCCGGCTCCAAAAAAAATAAAGAATATGGTGCTAAATTACTTTCAGTATGCACAACAGAGGCATATATTCACATAAATGAATTTTGTGTTTAGACTTGAGCTCTAGTCCCAAGATATCTCATTACATCTACGCAAATCTGAAATCTGAAACACTTCTGGTTCAAGTATTTCAGATAACAGATATTCAGATTCTGTCTTGATGTGTTTATAGCTATTGTGGATGAAATTAAAATACTTTCCCAGATAAGTTCTTGAGTCTTGAGGGAATTTGACTAAAAATGTATGTCATGGTGATAGATAGCTTGGGCCAACATATCTGTTTAACACTGTCTGATTTCCTACACCTTCCAAAAGTTGGAGACCCCCCATCACACCAAGTTTTAAACAGTTCTCCGAGTATTGGATATACTCATATACTCTTTCCATTATGTCATGCTGAAGATTTTTCTGTCTGTTTCTTTAGTCATAGCTCACTGATCTTGTTTTTAGAGCCCAAGATGCATGATGCTAATCAAGTAAGATCGATTGATTAGTAAGACTCTGCAGTACGATTGCCTGCGTTCAGATCTGGGCTTTGCAGCATCCCAGCTTGGTGAGCTTGAACAGCTTGCTAATTTGTACCTTAGGTTTCTTATCTGCAACATGGAAATCATAGCATTAGCTATCTCATAGATGTATTGTGAGGATTAAATGAGAAAAGCTAAGTAAAATATTTAGAATGGTTCTTGGAACACAGCAAGGGTTCAATTTATCTTACTACTTTTAAAGGCAGTATCATTAATTGCCATATAGTTATGGGTTGAATGTTTATTAAATGAATAAATGAATGATTGTTTGCATCTAACCATGACACCAAAATTCTTAACACTAACCCACAAGTGATTATTAAATACACTACAGTAAGCACTTTGAATAAAAATTACACCAACTTGGGGTGGGAGAGTTGTACCTTGCATATAGCAGTACAGCTTATTTACAGTGCTAGGGCATTTGCCTGGCATACACGGGGCACTGGGTTCAATTCCTAACATCACAAAAGGGGGAAGAGGAAAAAAAAAGTTCCTACTAACTTCATCACTGGAAATGAGGTCATTCCATTTCCACCCAAGTACTCAGAGAATTATCCTTCCTTGAAGATAATGTCCTGAATCAAACAGGACACCTCAAGGTTCCTGAAGGCATCATGACAGAGTCTGAGGTAATGTCTTCTATATATACACATGACTGTTAAAAGCCTGTAAACATGAAGGTAACTGTTTTAACTTGTTTTCCAGTAATTTAAGACAACCAGATTATTCATTCTCCCACTGTCACAAATACCTGTCACCCCCCCCCCCCCGCCCTTGTGCCCAGCAGAGGGCTGGGTTCTGTCAGTCTTCCCTTTGTGTAGTCATGGAAAATGTAGCCTTGGCTCGAGTGTCACAAGCTTGTATGATTTAAAAGGCAAATTTTCACAATGGAAATAGTGCCTGCAGGTGCTTAGTTTGTCTGGTCAGGGCAGAGAGAGAAGCAGAGTAAACTGTTTACCAAAGGACCAGGGATATAGCTCAGTTGTCCAGCATTTGCCTAGCCTGAGACATCTGAGGTCCAATCTCTAGCACTGTAAAAATGAAGTTAAAAAATTATTTAACAGCTGGATTTGTTTTCAAGGACACAGTGTAGAGAGAACTGAGGTGACTTCAGAGAGGCATCAAAGCAGGAGGCAAACCCAGACTTACATATGTATAGAGTCAAACTGCACCAAATATAAATATATATATGGAAATAAATGAAACTGCCTCCTCCTCGTGTCACTCCTTGTCCTCCTCACTGGCTTCTTGCCTCTTGTAGGGCAAGACAGACACCGACACAGTATTTCTGTCTTCATAAGAAAAGCTGGCACCCAGGGAAATGACGCTGATAGACTGAACTATAAATACAGTATTAATCAGAGCAATTTATTTTCTTCATTGTGTCTCCTTTCCCAATGTCTTAAAGCAACTTAGGAGGGAGGCAGAAAGGAACCATCTCTAGCCACTTAATGGATGTGCTTCTATTCCAGTACAGCCAGCAAATGACTCAGGACTTGCCTCCAGAGAAAGTTACTTCCTAAGATCTGCTAAATCCAAACAAATCGCACAGGCACCACCTCTGCCAAACAGTATCTGTCTTGGTATCGCAGAGCGCCAGGATAAGGAAGACAGGTCAGAGGTTCAATCAACATAAAACTGGACTCCTTTGCTCTTTGTAATAGTGACACAAGCCTTACTCCTAGGACACCTGACTTGCAAAGAGCTGTGTTCCAGAGAGTCTGGGACAAGGAGAAAATGAAAATGAGAAAAACGAGTAGTGGCCTATTGTCATTAATGAGAAAACAAGGTAGCAACTCCCAGCCACAGCCCACAGGCGCATGACGTCAGTCTGTCCTGCGCTCTCATTGGATATGAGCATTATTTTTTTAGGTCAGACAAAGGCTTGATTTCGAAAAGATTGTCTAATTGTCCCCCAGATAAATATCCTGGTGAAAAGAATATTTTCAGAGAAACTTTTGAACACAGAAAACTCAAGCTTCACAAATGCGTTGCTTCTTGCAGAAGAGCCTCTGTGGCCAATTTAGTTGCTGTTTTACAAGTCAAAAGCCGGCCTTTCAATTGCCAGCACTGGTGCCTCCCCAGGAGACTGGAAAACTGAGCCTCTCTTTGCCTCTAGTGACCTGCTGAGTAATAAGGGTTTGTGGGCTTGCTTTGTTTCTGTCTCTTTCTTTCTGTCGTTTTAAAAACCAAAACTAAGCTGACAGTCTTCACGATGATGGCAGGGAGGGCAAAGGCGAGTTAAAATCCACCTCCAGCTCCCCAGGGAGTGAAGAAGCTGAGTGGTTCCTTCCTGTCAGCAGGTGTGAGTCAGACACACAGGGAGCAGGGTAAGAAGGTGCCATTTTGTCGTCAATGTTCCCACCACCACCGCACAGAAATAAATAGTTTGAGAAAATGATCCAAGATAAAAGAACGATCCAGTTGGGAGTCAGACTGAATGAGTCCCGTTGAATGTTGCTTCATTATGCAACCTTTCCTTTCACTGAGGGATTCCAGCCCTTGGTGGAACCAATTGTGACAAAGAAGTGCTGACAGCCCTGGGAACCAGCGCACTGGCCTTTGGTTCATAGCTCTGAGCACAGTCATGTGACTGAATTGTTAGCTGAGTAGAAGAAAGAAAACTTGACTGACCTCTTGAAGTCTCAGTTTTTAAATCTGGAAACTGGAATCAGTAACCTTCACCATAAGATTAATGTTCATAAATGTGCCTAAGCTGGAGACAACATTATGACACTTTTAAAATATCCCTCCAAATCTTGGAGATACTCATCTTCCTATTTATTTTACAACTGAAGATTTGCCTCTGGTCACTGCTGGAGGGATGGTGATTGGTTTGATGTGGGGTAGTCTATGGATGTGAGCATCAGAGGAATTTAAATTTACTCTGGATGGAAATGCCCAATGACCAGCCATGAGCATTACCAACTTCTTAATGAAGGAGATTGGATGTAACCCCACAGCTTCATTCTAGGTTATGTATCTTTTTTGAATGCTTCTGTTTCCACTGCTTAGTAAGCTACATACAGTTCATTCGGGATATTCTTTGAAATGAAGATACACTGCAGTCAGTAGTTTAACTCAAACAGTGGAAAACTGTCTGGAAGTCCTCTCACTTCTTTCATTATAAAGTCCAAAACTTTAAACACAAAACCCCAAATACTATTGCGCATCGGTGGTTCTTTGCCTAACATGTATATATTTGGATCCCACTCCAGAACTAAGAAAGACAAATCCCTGGGATTCTTGGGCAAGTGTAATGGGCAAAGGTGATACATATGACTGCAATAACAACACTTGGATAAGAAGCACAGATAGTCCTGCCGCCATTCCTCCCTTCTTGAACTTGTTGCTTTGCTGTGTATCGCCTCCATGAATTGTTGCCCTCTGCCACGTGCCACTGTGCCTCAGAACCAGCCAAGTATGGACTGAAACCTCCAAAACCTATAAGCTAAATAAACCTTTCCTTCCTTCAAAAAAAAAAAAAGAAGCACAGGTAAAAGTATTTGGATCAAACGAATTCCAAGTAACCTTACTGCAACCTTCTCTTGCTCGATTAATGTTTTTTCCTTCTTTTCAGTTGCTCAGGACAAAAGCCTAGCAATTGTATTTGATTTAACTTTATTTTCACACTCCACATCTAATCTACCAGCAAATCGTTTTGGCTTTACTTTTAAAAAATATCCTGGAAAAATTGTGTGTGTGTGTGTGTGTGTGTGTGTGTGTGTGTATGTATATATATATATATGAGAGTCTTTTGTTTTGGATAGTCAGTCACTATCTATTTTGTACACAGCAGCCATGATAATTTTGTTACACCTAAATCAGATCATTTCACTCCTTTGCTCAAAAACCTCTGTGGCTCCCTTTCTCATAGACTTCAAGGCAAAGTCCTTGCCACGGCGCACAGGGCTCCGCCGATCTGGTACTATCACCCCTCTGCCCTTTTCTCCAGCCACAGTGGCCTCTTTATTTTAATCTACTTTCCTCCCTAAAGCACTTATCATCTGTTACTATATTTTAAAACCTACTTAATGTACATTGTTTATTGTTCATTTTCCTTGGCTAGTCTACAAGCTCCACAAGATTCCTATTTATTTACTACTGTATATCAAATGTCCAGAATACTGTCTAGTGTATAGTAAGTGCTCAATAAATATTTATAACATTTGATGAGTGATGATTTTTGAGTCCAGAAAGAGCAAACCAGGTAAGTGATAACATTTTGTAGGATGTTGCCTCAAAACAAATTTACCCTTAATTGAGTTTGCCACTCTGAGGAAAATCATAACTTGTATTTTAAGACTTTGTGTTGCTATATTCTACCAATGCCAAAAAATATGCTTCTCCTGTTGTTCAAATGGAGAATTGAATTGTTGAACTTCTACACTGACAACCAACAGCTACATCAAAATTGCTGCTAGAAATTTTACTTTAGCCACTTGCCTGCATGTTACAGGACAGGAAACAGAGTGAAAATCATAGGCATTAGTTCCATGACACCCAGCATCTAACCAGGTCAGTAGGATCCGAAAGCCAACCTGTTTCAGGGTCATTTTCTAAAATGAGTTAGTAATAGAAGCCCAGTTCGTTGCAGAGGAAATGTTAAGAAAAAAAGACAGCTAGATTTCACTTCACATATCTATTTTTACTTTATTGGGCTTTGTCACAATCACCCCCTAAAAAACGGTTAGCTGAGCAGGGCAGAGAGATCAAGAACATCACCGCAGTGTTCATGGCAGCCGCAGTCCCTCTGGGGGGAAGCTACTGGTCTCTGGAAGCGCCCCCCCCATCACAGGACAATGTTCTTAATTAGCTGCACCAGATTTCCCAGAGAACAAAAGCTCCCCACCCCACAGAGGAAAAGCTTTTACAGGAGATATCTCACTGGGGAAGCGCCAGGAACACAACAGTGAGAGAACATACAGGCTGTTCTGAGCTCTGCAAGGAGACACAAACTTTGGATTCTCCAGGGAGCCTCAGAGGTTAGCCCAGCACGTTTTCCTGCCATGTGACCAGCATGTGCCTCACAGACCCTGAGGTGACCAGCTTCAGAAGACCCTTCTCCTCCCTGAACCCTGGGGTTGGCAAAATCAGCTTGAAGAATCTTTAGACTGGAGCATGTGGGAAGCAGTAGAAAAGGAACTAGGAGTTTATTCCAGGTGACAGACATAGAGCAGGCCCTTATTTTTTTCCTGAGACTAATAATATTTCTGGGATAGAGTTGCTTGAATCAAATGTCTCTTCATATTCACTGCGTGGGAAGTCTGAGTTATGAGCCCAACAATCAAAGAGATGCTGGTTCTTTTAGAACCTGGTGGGGACTGTGCAGAGAAGTGTACGATCATGGTGAGGGGGGTGTAAGCAAAAATGGGAGTCACTTTATTAGGGGTGGGGTAAGGCTTGCTTCTCCTGAGTCTGTTTGAGGAACAAAGAGGGCTGAGAAGTCTTCTCTCAACAGTTTTGTTCTACTGAATGTTTTTTGAAAGACACAGAGGAAAAAAACCTTGTTTAAGTGGCTCTTCCTGAGTAAGTTCGCTGTCAGGAAACGAAAATCCAAATGCTCAAATATTCTATTTTTGTGCCCACAGGCTCCAGCCCCTGTACATAGACTCTTCCTTGCTCTGAAGGAAAGGAAACTGGGTGTCAGGCCTCCCTGTCCCAGAGGCTGGAATTGAGGAACCTGTGTCACTCAGAGGTCTGTTCTTCACGTGCCTTCCATTTTAGGAAATGAGGATACAGTGCAGATCGCACAGGGACAGGCCCGAGGGTGGAGCTGCGTTAGGGGAGGGGGGTGCTTCTTTGATTATTCCTTAAGCAAACAAACATGGAACCAGACTTTAATTAAATTGTCGGGTTTAAAGCGTTGCTGTAGTAGTTGCTTCTGGTCATTAAAATTTACTCCCGCCATCACCTGCCTCACAGCTACCATGGAGATAAGGACAGGAGGCCTGATTAAGAGTCATCGTTTGCTGTATGGGTCAAGTGAAAGTGGTAAGTCCAAACGAGTCATAGCACAGCACTTACCCAGGTGGATAAAGCTTCTCCTTCTGGTTTCCCCCTGCCTTGCCTCACACAATGGTGCTAAGGATTGTCTAACCAAAGAAATGGGGTTGGATTATTCTTCCTCTCAGTCCTGTGTGACTTGGCTTCTCTCCAAAGTCACCTTTTACAAAGGCCACAGGATGCACTGAGAGGGGCAGTCCAATTGTGATGGTCGCATCTGATAAGCTCTCCTTGTTGCCTCTGCTCTCTGGCATGTGTGAAGCAGATCTTAAAAAGAAGTCTGCTTTGCAAAGCTTTGAAGGGAAGCTGGTAAACAGGGATGGAGGAAGGAAACTTGGAAAGTCCCAATTAAAAGGAGAGATGGTTTTGCTTGTTTATTAATACGTATTTCAAGGTAGCACTGACCCTGGCACAGGCAGGTCCTCCTAATACGTAGATCTGATCATGGTGGAACCACTACTGCTGCTGTTAACCTTTGAACGGCCCCTCAGTGCTCTGGGGATAGCATCTGGGCATCCACATTAGAATACAAGGCTCTTTACAAGTGGGGACCTGTTCATCATGTCCCTGACAACCGCCCCAAACTGTTCAGTACCCCGTATCCTCACCAGGCCAGTTCTACTGTGTTTCTTTCAGTTCCTTAAATATAAGTTGCTTCCTCTCTTCCTCAGACCTCAAACACATTTTGTCTCTCCCTGTTCCTAACTCTTTCTTTAAATATTTCCACTGGACACTTCTTCCCCAAGGATGCCTTCTCTAGCCATCCTGGATCTAGGTTGGGATTCTTTCCTGTGAGCACCCATTAACCTCTACTTGTCACTTAACCCACTGCTGGGTAATTAATTGTTTGTCCTGCTGGATGGTAAACACCTGAGGGCAGCATAAGGCATTTGGCTTGTCCACCACTGCAACTCAAGTGCTTGGCTAGAGCCTGGCATGCAATCTGCAAATATTTGCTGAATAAATGAGCACTGCCAATATGACAACGGACAGACCAACTGTACTTCCCGTTTGCATTGGCCATAGTTTAGTTAAGTACCTACTGAAACAAGAGGAGAGGTGCTGAACTAGAAAGACGTGCTGCTGCTGGACCTCTTCTCGCTGTTACCTTATTCCAAGGCCTCTCTCATCCCCTCCTGTCTACGATGCCTTCTCAGGGATCACGGCCTTCAGTTATGGCAGTCAGTTTGGGGCAACACCAGGGCTCCTCATTTGTACATATACATACATCTGAATGGGATCCATACAGTATATGTGTAAGCCAGTATGTGCGTATGTCTGATTAATTTACTATATTTTTACTGTTTTAATTTATTCTATTTTTTACAGTTGACTTGAAAATGACATATTCCATACCCATATATAGCATACCCATATATACCCAATTATAGCAGCATAATTTGTAAGAGCTCAGTTATTGAAGCAGCCTATATGCCTATCAAAGGATGAACAGCTAAAGAAAACATGAGATATATCTATATCTCTATACATATAGATATAGATAGATGGATATATATAAGGATGAACGTTGCTCATTTATAGGAAAATCAGTGCATCTTGAGTCCATAATACTAACTGAAAGAAATCTGACACATAAGGTTAAATACTGCATACTTTCTCCTAGATGAGAAACACAAAGTATAAATAATTTAGAGAGCAAAATAAAAGAAAGATGATAGGAAACAGGGAAATAGGTTTTTGTAGAGACTGGAGGGGGTAGGAGGACGGGGCCGACGAGAAGGGGGGGGAAGTAAGAAGGGTCAGGGTGTGATATGTGTACGCACCAATACTTCATGATGAAGCTACTCATCACATACCATCAGCATATGCTAATAAAAAAGAAAATTACTATTAGTTATAATTAGATGATTTTATAGTTTTGGCTTCATCTTTCCCACATATTTCTTGAGAGTAGGAAGTGATTTTATAGTTTTGTCTTACTTTCATTCATTTTTTTCTTGAGAGTATTAAAATTCTTTTAATGTCTAGCGTTTGTGGCACATAGTTTGTGTTTAATGAGTAAACATAGGACTTAACGTCTGTTTTCTCTTTAGAAATTGAATTGATTGCAATGCCATTGTGGAAATGCACGCAAGATACATTTGGTGATGTGGCAACTGGACTAAGTTGCTGAAAGGAAATTGTGGTTCCAGAATGGGCCTGGAAACTGCAACCCAGAACTCTGTGGGTGCCACGGTGCTGGTCTGCTGGCACAAGCAGGAAGCCCGTGGCCTGGGAAAATGTTGATGCAGGGTGCCCTCTAGTGATCCATGGTGCTACCAGGTCAGAAGCCAGGGCCAGAAGTCCTTGAACTTCACCAGGAAGCACACGCACCAGGGAGTCTGATGAAACTGTAGAAGCCAGGCTCCTCCCAGGATGCCACGCCAGCTGGAAGATCAATGCTCTTCATCAGCGTCTTCAGGAATCCGATGCACACAATCTTCAGATCACACTTGGTAAAATACTGATGAGGGGATGCTCAGTGGGAAAAAACTTTCCAGATGTGTAATGCGAGAGCACACAGGCTCATTCTTGTGCCGCTAGGCGTGGGTCACCAACTCCTTGCTGACTACCCAAGTGTGGACTTCAGCGAGAGACGCAAGGTCAGAGCCAGCAATGGCCTCCACCTCTGGAACAGACTCACAGGAATAATCAGCAGCAGGGAAAAAAAAGGTTGGATCATCAAGGAAACAGTAATGGAAGGAGGACCGTATTACTCTTTTTCTTTTTTCCTTCCTTTTTCTTATCTATCTCTAATCTAATTGAGAACTAGTAAAGATCAGTCCCTTTCCTCTTCCTGTGCTTTTCTCAGACACGAAGATGGGAAGGTACCTGGTTTGTACTGGGCACATACGCAGTGGGCCATGCTGTGTCAGGCTGTTCAATATATCACCTCCGGAAGTCTCTGGAAGCATAGTGATGCATTCTTTGTACTACACAGAGGGAGGGACTGTCAGACAACTGGCCTCAAGCATAGGCAACAGCTAAGATTCCCTTTCTTTTGTGTGTCAGTGCTTATGTTCTGTTGAGTGGGGTTTTTTAAATTCCTTTTTTTTTTTCTTTTTGTACCAGGACCTTGCACTTGCCAGGCAGGCACTTGTGCCATTGAGCTATATTTATGTTCTGTTGAGTAAACTCACTCCAAAGGTAAATAACATGAAAAGCACATCCTTTTCTCTATCACAAAAAGGGCCAATTCTTGCTCAGAAATCCAACAGACAATGTCCATAAGTGAGACAGAAATTGCCTCTCTGAATTCCCACCAGCACTTACCTTCTTCCCTCTTGACAATTTTAAGCCTGCTGTTTTAATTAGGGACCATTAGCACATTTAAATGTTTGTTGAGCTTGTGAGGTAATAAATTACTCTGATGTGTAGTCTAGTACTCAAGTCTAATTCCTTTATGGACTTTTTCATGTATTACTTGCACCTGCTGAATTCAGGTGTAAAGTTCCCTTCAGTGAGTGTCTCCCATGTGTCTGGACACTGTTGGACCCTAGAAATGTAAAGCAAGGCTACAGAAGTCTGGGTGCTGAATCCACAGGGTTACAGCCCAGGCGAGATGTGATCTCTGATGCTATTTGATGAGTACCCTACCAGAAATATGAACCCAGGGCTAGGATAGCACAGGGCAATTACTTCTCTTCCTAAGAATGGCTGTTATAGATGACTCGAATAGTCTAACAATTGATCAACATTGCTATTTTCATGGGGATTGTTTAAAACTACATTCATTAATTTTCAAATTTTCTAGGACAAGAGATAGCAAATTTATCTCCTCAGAAATAGTTTTTTTAAAGACCCCCTCCCTCTTTTACAACATCTTGAAAACAAACCATAGGTGCTGGGCTGATGCCATTTCATTTCAGTCCTGCTTATTTGCTTGTCCAGAAATCTTTAAGCATAGACTCCCAGAGCCCTTAATGAGAAGCTCATTAAAAAGCAGTCTGAAATGGTGAAACAAATTACATGCACAACACAGCCCAGCCCACTCTTTTCCTCTTCCTTTCCTTTTCCCCTTCCCAGACTGCACAAGGTGAAGTGAGTCATCAGATCAAAAAAAAAAAGGCACTGCAAATGGCTCTGTCTTTACCTCGCTGCTTTGATGACATTTTTCTTGCTTCACTGCAGCAATAAAATGTTGCCCAAACAGCAGGAGGGCCCTGTGCACGGAATGATGGCTTTGGTAAAGCCTTTGATTGTGTGTATTTGGGTGGAACTTGAGCTTGTAACTGGCGAATGCACACATTGTCTGATTTCAGAGCCTCTCCCTAGAAAGCTTGTTTATTCCTGGAGAAGGCAAAGTTTCCTTCTTTTCAGGTGCCTCTCTGACTACTTTCTAAAGATTTCTTCAGGAACATCACATTAGGATGGTAGATGTGTCCTGGCCACAAAATGTCGTATTAAATCCCTCCCTTGGCCTCTCTGTGAGAAAACCTGAAGCGAACTAGGAGCTTTGTGAGCTAGGACAGACTTCCTGCCTCCTGGCTTAAAAGGAAGTGATGATGGTGACTGTCCACTGGGAGGAAGAGACGGGAGGTGGGCCCCTTTTTTTCTTTTCTTTTCTTATCCTGGTGTGTGCAAAAGGAAGGCTACAAATACCAAACAATTCTTCCACACCTGGTGGGTGGGCAATGTGTGTGGGGAAAGGAAACCCTTCTCACCATATTGCCCCTTGATTTGTAGAATTCACTGGGGTTGAAGCACTTACAATCAAATACTTGTAACATATTTTATTCTGCACTGAGCTAGAAAGAGGACATGCTCGGAAGTTAGGATACTAGGATTTACACCCTTTGATATCTGTTTGAGTCTGGAGAATTTTGCCAAACACCTCTAAATCTCAGAGCTTGTCATAGGAAGAGACCAATCTCCAGATGAATACAAAACTGGAGAAGTCACTGCCCCACCTGGAGGTTTTTCATAACCTCCTGGGAAGACAGTCACATAAACAATCACAAAACAATGTGACAGTTGCTTTACCAAATCTGTGGAGGAGGCACCAGGCAAGTGAGGGAAGGCACTGTGCAAGTTTCTGAGGTGGAGAGAAGAATGAGAGGGTGAGACATGGTGAGACCAATGTTTAGAGAAGAGGTCCACACATCAAAAGCCTGTGAAGGATTTTGAAATAAAAAGAGTTCACTTAGAAGAAGAGACAGATGGGTGTACACACACACACACACACACACACACACACACACACACGCATGAAGAGAGACAGTGACAGGAGATAGTATAAAGGACCCTAGTTGACAGCATTAAGGGGTGGAAGAGGAAAGGTTCTGAAGATAAGACTGAGAAGGAGCAGGTTGGGAAAGTGAACAAGTACAGGCCGGCTTCCAGAGCTGCAAAAGGCCGACAGCACAGGAACTGACAAGGATCCCTGGGGTGGGCAGGCAGGAGGTCACTGGTGATGTTAGCAAAAACAATTTCAGGGGCATTCGGGGGAGGATTGCATGTGACGAGCGAATAGAGGGGAACTAACAAGCATCAAGTTTAACGGGCTTGTCCATGAGGAGGAAATGAGTAGGGTGGCAACTAAAGAGGGCTACCACATGAATTAATATTCTTCTTGTTTCCTTTTATAACTTAAATATATTTGGAAAGAGGCAGTGGAGAGGGAGGAGTTAATTTACAGGAGGGTGATGGGATTAAATGGGGCTAATTCCTACCTCATAGAGTCCTTCGGAGGTTTAAATGAGATCCCCTTGGTGAACGCTTTCTTAAAGACGTCTACACACATGAAACATGATTGTCCTGCTGTTGAAATAACACGCCCAAGCAGCATCACAGGGCATTTGAGCTCGCTTATCACTTGACCATCGAGAGAGGCAAATCTCCCTCTCAGTAGCCTTTTTGTGTGCGCTGCTCTCCTGTTTCCTTCTGCCACCATTTCAGACATTAGAGCCCAAGAATGTCTTGAGCCCTCCTTGACACTTCTTCCTGCCAAACAGCACAACTCGCCAGTTCGCCTGGATCACAACAGGAAGCTGGGGCTTGATAAGCGAGCCCTGATTACGGAAGAAGACAAGAGCCTCCTCATTGTTATTGTGAAGCCGGACTAACATGGAGAACTCTTGGGAGCCTTGCTGGTTTATTATCTTTCCGTCGGAGAAGAGGGGCTCTGAAGTAGACTGCCCTCTCATGGACACATGCAGCTCCTTTTCTGTTTTCCTTTATCAATTGTATCAGTAGGGCAGGGTTTTATCTGTTTTGTTTGCTCTGTTCTCAGTGTCTAGAAAAGTGTCTGGCACATGGTGGTGTCTGATAAATACTGGTCAAGTGAATGAATTCTCCCATTCATCCTTCCACTGATTCAATGGAAAACAAGAGTATATTATGGCCCAACGAGTAAGCTTGGCAGAGATAAGCTTATATCAAGATATAGAGGAATAAAGGACATCCACTATCATTTAAAAATGTATATTCTGTTCCATGCATTTTGCATACATACATACATTGGGTCATATAATTATAATTATTTTACTCAAAAAAAAGTCTTTTGGTTGGGGACAAAGGGCAGGAAAGGGATGAGGCTGGAAGGCCAGATTGTCTAAAACCTGCAGTCTATACCAGTGTCATCATTGTTCTCCAGCTCAAACCATAACTTCAACTACAACCAACCACTTGGGGTTCCTGAAACACGCCATGTTCCTTCTTGTGCAGTTCTTTGCCTGCGACACACTGAGTTATGCCCTTAGCCTGGCTAGTTCTTCACTGTATTTACTCTGTGAGGCTTTTCTGAAATGATGTTCTTTGGTTGAGGTAGGTCCTCCTTCCTCTGTGGTCCCGTAGCCCCCTTTGTAGCATTTCATCAGGGAACAGATTGCAGGTATTTTGCATACCTGTTTATTGTGCTTTAGTCTACTAGACAGAGAAGGAGGCCCGCAGGCAGGCACTGTCTCCTAAGTGGCTGCTATTTACTGAGTGCTGCTATGTCCTTGCTTGCCTGCTTTAATTCTCATTACTACCTGTTATGGTTAATACATTGTGTCACCTTGAGGAGTCTAGAGGCTTGACTAAGTGACTCAGCAGTTCTACATCCTGGGGTGAAAAGAACATGCCCTTAAGGCTCTGGGATGTTGTTCATTGTGTCAACTTGAGAAGTTTAGAAGGTTAACTAAGTGACTGAACAGGGGGCCAGTGTCCATCCTTTGTATTCGTCCTGAGCCTGTGCAAGAGGAAGGCATGGAGATTATATGAGTGCTACATGCCCCCTGGGAGGGGATAGGGTGCTTACAATATAATGGGGCAACCTCCACAAACTGTGAGCTAAATAAACCTTTCCTTCCTTAATTTTAGGTGTTGGATATTTTGTCTCAGCAAGAGAGAAAAGTGACCAAGACAGAATTTGGTACCAGTGAAGTGAGGTCTTTGCTGTGATTATACCTGGCCATGTGGTTCAAGAGCCTTTGGAAATGGCTTGTGGAAATAGTTTGGAAAGATTTGGAAATGTTGCCTGAAAAAGAAGTGCTAGAATGCCTTTGGCTGTTCTGTATGGGATATACTGGTCAAAGCTCAGAAGCCCAGAAGCCCAGAAATCCTGCTGGTAAAGACCAGGCTCAGGAGGTTTCTACTGGGAAGAAGGACTGGATTGGTTGTTGGACTCCAGACGATATGTTATGGTCTGGCAGAAAGGTTTATCTGATTTGTCTGCATTTTGCTCACATCCAGAGACTTTGCCTGAGACTAAGAATAAAGGCTGTGGACCGATGAACCTGGTAGAAGAAATTTCAAGGCAATTCAACGTTAAGTCAGTGGCATGGCTGTTGCTGGGGGCTTTTGGCCAGATTTATGTTGAGAATCAAGAGCAAAGAGCCCAGCAGGATGATTTAAAATGTTGTAAGTTTGGCCAGAAAGGAAGCTTTAGTAAGCTGTGGATTGCAAAGGTAGAGTTGAGGAGATCTCCATTGCTGAGAAAGAATAGGAGAATATAAAAAATGGCCTGAGGGCATCAGAAGAAATAGCAAGTCTCTACCCTTTGCAACCTCAAAACTGCAAAGGTCAAAGACTTTGCTTTGAGAAGAAAGCCACAGAGCACAACGTTCCAGAATGGCAGCAGTGGCCACACCAGGTTCCAGAATGGTGGCAGCATAGAGAATTTGTTCCTCAGAATCAGGTTCAGAGTGCCCAGCAATCCAGGCACTTAACCCTATTACCAAGAGAGAGGAAAGCTTGACTATTGCTCCAGCTGGCAGTTGACCTTGGATTGTAAGGTTTGGCACAAGTGAGAGACGGAACAAAGGTAAAGAAAGCCTTTTTTTTTTTTTTTTGCGGTACTGGGGATCGAACTCAGGACCCTGTGCTTGCTAGGCAAGTGCTTATTCCACTGAGCTATATCCCCAGCCCAAGAAAGCCTTTATTGTGGTACAGAAAGGCTGCTAAAAAGAAGCAAGGACCCGCTGAGGAGGGGGCAGAGAGACAAAGGATGTGTTGGGCTTGGCTAAGGACATGCCCTTATGACTCTGGGATGTTGTTCACTGTGTCAACTTGAGTTTAGAAGGTTAACTAAGTGACTGAACAGGTGGCCAGGGTCCTTATTTTGTATTTATGCTTTGCCTGTGCAAGAGGAGGGCATGGAGATTATGTGAGTGTAACATGCCCCCTGGGTGGGGATAGCCTGCTTACAATACAAAGGAGGGAAAGAGGCTTGCCCCCTCCCCGTTTTTCTCTTGCTGCTTTTGCTATGTTGTGCTGCCTTGAAGTGTTGCCACTGTGCCCTGCTACCCTGCCTTGGAGCCAGCTGATTATAGACTGAAACCTCCACAAACTGTGAGCTAAATAAACCCTCCCTTCCTTAATTCTTTGCATCTGGTATTTTGTCTCAGTAAGGAGGGAAAAGTAACCAAGACACTACCACTTGAGGCTGGGGGTCACCTATGCGTACTTTATAGATAAGGACATGGAGGTTTGAGAGATTACTTCCCCATTGTCACTATGAATAAGTAGTTAAATCAGGAATTGAATGTAGGTTTATCTGGTTTTAAAACCCAACTTGTTTTCTCTTCAATACACTCTTCTCAGAATCATCTATGATTCTCACAACTTAACTGCAGAAATAGATATAAAAGTGAACATCTGAACAGGACTGGCGAGCTATTACAGGTTTCTACAAAGTTCTTTGTAGGGGACATATGGAAGAGAATCATTTGTTCTCCCTGGGTGCAGGGGGAGCTGGAAAGATATCATAAAGTTCTCAAAATGTTTTGGGAATTTCTTGACTTGTTCCATAATGATGGTTCAAGGTGCAAAATAGTTTTCTGTAGCATATACAGGTAGTTAGTTTTGGGGCCCACTGCAGCCATAGCCCAGGTCACCACTGCTTCCAAACTGGTCCATCTGGGTGCCAGGAATTTAGCCCAAAGGCCTGCTGGTACCTGCTCAAGTGAGGAGCAGTAACCAAGCAACCCAGTCAGCACATTGTTTTGTGAAAATATTTGTGCATGCATGCGTGCCTGCAGGTGTATGTATATGGATGTGAAAATTATTTTACATAGTGGTAGTTTTAAACTTATATAATACCCTTTAAATTTAAATGAAATCAATGCACATTCAAGCCGGAATAGGGTGATAGCACCTAATTATGTGCTAGCATCGTTTCCTCTCTTCTCCCTTAACCACAGGCATCCCTGGAGGCTGCTTTCTCTGTATTTCTCCCTGAGGGAATTAATCTATTTTCTGTCCTGGGTGATTGTAAAATTCATAACAAATTAAACTTAAAAGTACAAGAAAATGTGGTTTCTAAATGTATTGGATAATACCTTCTTTGCTTCTGAGGGCGTTTGTGAGGGAAGCACCAGGCAATCAGGATCATGCTAAACTTCTCCATCCTAGCTGAGCGGCCTTTAGCAACTTCTCAAGGGTAAGCAAGTAACGTAGTTCTTTAACTTACATTCCTGATCTATAAGAGGGTGAAAATGATTGTATCCCAGTCACAGGACCATTGTGAGGATTAGTGACATAATTCAAAACTTTGGGTAGTTGATCTGTGATAAGTAAGGTTAATGCTAGTTGTAATGATAATTATTATTACTGTCATCATTAGTTGGACAAAGCAATTTGTGTGACAGTGATATGAAACCTCTAAAGCACTACAAAAATGTGAATTATTATTATGGTGTATACTGTTGAGGAATAAGATCCAATAAACATGGTAGAAAGAGCAGAAGACAGGAAATCAGAAAAGTCAGATTCTAATGCAACTCCTCTCACCATCCTGCAGCGTGACCCTGGGCCAGTTGCTCTCTCTGAGCCTGTCTCTCTCTCTCCCTGTGTGTGTTTTGTGGCGCTGGGGAGCCAACTCAGAGCCTTGTGCATGGTAAGTGTCTTAGTTACCTTTCTCATTGCTGAGACAAAATACCCGACACCCAAGTAAAAGGAGGGAAGGTTAATTTGGCTCACAGTTTGTAGGGGTTTCCACTTATAGTTGGCTGGCTTCAAGCAGGGGGCCATGGCAGAGGGGCATCATGGAGAAGAAACAGTTCATGGCAGACAGAGGCAGCAAGCAGCAAGCTACAAGGCACAGGCAGCAGCCACTGCAACTCTTTCTGTCCCTTATATCTTACCCAGGCTAGGGTGGTTACCGAGGCTAGGGTCAATCCTAGCATCACACCGAGAACCAATCCCAGCCTCACATCCTTGATCTCAGCAACACACACCCTAGATCCAGCCATCTCCAAAAAGCTCTACCTATGACCACATAGGGCTTTGTGGGGACATCTACATATAAGCTATAACAGTAAGCAATGACTACCACTGAGCTATGTCCTCAACCAGCCTCTATTTTCTCATAAATCAAGAAGTTTGAGTCTGGATGGCGGCATATGCTTATAATCCTAGCACTCAGAAGGTTGATTCAGGAGGATAACTGTGAGTTCCAGACCATCCTAAACTACACAGGGAGATGGTGTCTCAAAACAAAACAAATTTTTTTTAAAAAAATTAAATTATCTTGAAGATCCATCCAGGCTTAGGAATTCCATGAGTTCATGACTGTTGAAGCGAGTAACTAAGCAAATCCTACACATTTCCTGCAACATAGTAGAAGCTCAATATGCCTTACCTAGATCAATGGCTAAAGCGTGTCTCTGAAGCTGATAAAAATTAACTCTAACTTCAACAATCTGGAAAGAGCCATCTCAGGGAATGCAATGAAAAGGCAAACTGCTACACACCTCAGGAATTTGGGAGGTCATCACCGTGGCAGAAGATAATAATTTATACCTAGAATGGCAATACTGAACTAGACCAAAAGACTAGATTGTGCTCAGTGGCTATAAATTTGGGTAAGGAAGTGAGTATAAGAACCCTGAAAACTTCTTGGATTCGTGGCTTGGGATAGTTAAATTGTACTGGCAGCTCTCCCACACAGCCTGCAGGACCCCTTGCTTGCTACCTTTCTAGCATCCAGTGCATACCTGCTGTGTGCCGGGTGTGGTACACGCAGAGGCTCCTGAGACAGCCTGTCTCCTCAAAAAGCTGAGAATCTACTAGGTGACATATCTTTAACAGTGGAGGATGGCTGTATACACTTAGCATAGTCCTGTATGGAGCTTATATTGTTCATACATTGTTTGCCTATGATTCTGTGAAAACATAGCGGTTTGTGTATTAAGCTTTGGCTTGCTTCTCCACCCTCAGCCCTCCAGCAGCTTCTGGATGTTAAATATTATCTCTTCATGTGAGTTGTACCAGAAGGAAGAGTCATCTGTTACTCTGCTGCTTCCTTAATGAGCCCTCAAGCTGGTTTGTAGGGCAGCTATTGATCTTTTTTTTTCTTCGCAGAGGATTGATCAGTTCAGATTTAGTGGCTTGATCTTAATGTTCCACAGAACTCAAATTTTATTCTCTGTGGTCCCTTTCCCACCTAACCCCCAAATAAAACCAAATAACCAGAAACAATAACCCAGAGTAGACCTTAAGGTGTGGTGGCAGCACTTTGATGGACAGACTAAATATTTCTTTTGCTACTATAGCAACTACTATTTAATGCCTTGCCATTTACCTGTGACTGGTCTTTGGAAATGTGTTATTTTGCATGTAAGTGCTTAAATCACCTCAATTACCTAAAATACTTTCATCTCCTTCCAACATTCTTCTTAAAGGGATTTTTTACTGTTTTGTTTTTCAGATATTTTCATAAGTGTAGAGTGCACTATTGATAGATTTTTCTCCACTTGTTGGTTTTCATATACCCTGAGAATGACAAGTACATTTTAAAAATCATAACAGAAAAATTTTCCATAAAAATGTTTAATTAAAAATAAGACAATGCTTAGCGATACTTCCAATTTTCTGGAAAATTAATACTAGGTAACTGAGTGCTTGTTCAACAATTCACTAGACAAATATCTATTAAATGTCTAAAAGGGTCAGGCTTTACATAGGTAATGTAAACATAAAGGAAATTAAGAAAATGGTGTTGCTTTTAAATTTAATTAAAAATTGCTTGCTTGCCCATTGGTGGCATAGGCCTGTAATCGCAGCACTCTGGGAGGGTGAGGCAGGACCCTAATTTGTAGTCCAGCCTGAGCTGTTCAAGGACTTAAGGAGAGCCTGTCTCAAAAGAAATTAAAAACAAGAAACAAAAACAAGCAAAGAAACAAAGCAAAAAAGAGAGAAAGGGCAAAGATATACCTCAGTGCAAGTCTCTGAGTTCAATCCCAGTAAAAGGAAAAAGGAAAAAACAGTTTGCTTTATCTCTTGCTCGTATTAGTATCAAGAGAGTAATATATCTAAACATTTTTAAAAACACTTTCCATATACAACATCTTGGAACAGTCAATTCTGGTTTCATACTTCATTAAATTGAGATTTCTTATGGTGTCCTCCACCTTTCTGGGGTGGAACCGAGGACCCTTCGCGTGCTCCATGAGCTCTTTAGCTGGTTTCTGCATCCTCAGCCACCTGATCTCATTGATGTGCTTATCCAGGCTAGGGTGGGTACCGAGGCTAGGGTCAATCCTAGCATCACACCGAGAACCAATCCCAGCCTTAATGATGTATTGTCATGTCTCCCTGGAAACACGGGTTTTGTGGTTTTTGCTTTTTAAAAAAACTTCATCTTCTAGTCATCTTCCTTCCCTTTCTCCTAGGGGAAAGAGGGAGGCTTAAACAACTTTTCAAACTCCCTATTAAAATAACAATGACCTTCACTGTGTAATCCAAGGTGGGTACTTGTTCTTGCCTACCAGAGCCTTTAGGCTGTAATCTCAGAAGTTCATTCCTTCATCTTTACTCACCACATTCCCTTTATTTCATTCACAGTCATGCTGCTCAATGCCTTCTTTTTATGGAAAAGTCGACCATGGCTAAGAGCCATCAAATATTGAAGTCAAGGCCATACAAATAGCTGGTAGAGCAGGCTTGAACAGGAGATCTTCTTAGATTAGAGGTCTTTAAAAACATTATGTTGTCTTTAAATGCTACCTATCCAGTGAGACATTCCTCCCAGAATGTGTGCCCCTTACATATTGCTAGTACATAAATATTTGATCCCGGTTGTAACGAGGGTCTACTTATTTTTAAAAATATTTTGCACATAATGCTGCTATATATATTTAGTTCTTCAAGCGTGTACCTATTTTAGCTCGGAATTATTATGTGGTCTCTGAATCGACATTTATGGAGCGCTGTACGTAACATAGGCCTTAGAAAACCATTACATTTTGGCCTAACTTTAACTGGAGGTACTCTTTTTTTTTTTTTTTTTGCGGTACTGGGAATCGAACTCAGGACCCTGCGCTTGCTAGGCAAGCGCTTATTCCACTGAGCTATATCCCCAGCCCCTGGAGGTACTCTTTGGATTTGGAATCATTAGTAAGCATTTAATCTTAGTGTAACTGATCTGTGTGTATGTGCGTGTGTGTGCGTGTGTGTGCGTGTGTGTGTATCAGTAACAAGAACTGAATTAGGAGAGACCAAAAGCTTTATTTGCACATTTAGGATTTCCTTTGTCCAGAAGACCCAAGAACCACTATTTAAATATTGTCAGATGTGATCTGAAGTCCCCTCAAATTTCTACAAAAATGTCAAGGAAAGTTATTCTCGGGCAATCTAATCCTTTCATTGATTTTTGGTTTTCTCTTCCAGGGTGCTCCAGGTCCAGAGGGACCTGGGGGGGACCGGGGCTCGGATCCCCGGGATCTGGCCTGTTAGGGGCAGGGCGCCCCGTGGGCACAGGAGCCCGGCGGGGGTCGCGCCGCGGTCTGCCAGGGGCGTTCCCGAAGCAGGCTGCCCTGCCTGGGGCGTGGGCGGCGCTGCCCTGCTCTTCCGGCCACGCTCTGGCTGCGCCCTCGCGCCACTGTTTCGGCGGCCATGGCTGCGCTGCTTTGCGGGCGTCGCCTCCCTCGGCCTTGGCTCCGCAGGTGCAACCCCGGCCCTTCCCGCAGCCCACCAGGCTGTCCCGGGGTGCCCTGTAGGCCCGGCCTGGGCAAATCGTCCTTCTTGCCTTTTCCAGGGGAGCCAGGCAGGCCCCCGGCCGGCTGTACCGCGCCGCGCTTTGCGCCGAGCTGAAGCAGCCCCTGGCCATCGGCGAGGTGGACCCCCGCCCTGTCCTGCCTCACGAGGTAGAGTGCTGGCCTGGCCCTGGGACCCCTAGAAATCCGAAACCCTCCCGGACTCCCGCCCCGGCCGCAGGCTTCTTGCCTCTGTTCCCTTTTCCCAAGCTAGGGGGCGACCGGGAGATCGGAGAGTAATCAAGTCCAGGCCCAGGTCAGAGCCCTCTGAAGACTTCCGAAAAAGTGCACCAGGAGGATCTTTCCGCCAAATACTCGTGTAGGCCTCTTTCCGAAGGACCTAGGGCTGTTGCCTTAGAAACAGAGAATCCTGATTTGCCCGCCTCTTTGCATAACCACTTGCAAGTTACTGATTTACCACAGATAAATGAACTCTGTCCTTTGTTTTCTTCCTCTTCGGCCTCAGGGTCAAATTTTCTGCCTTTCTTTCCGAGTCCCCCAAGCTTTGCGAAACTCCTCCACGTGTCTGTGTCCTTGTGAAAGTGTGTCTTAAGCCCTCCCCTGTTGTCCCGCAGGGACGTGGGGTGGGGTTAGTTTGGGGTTTCGCTGAGACCTGGAAGTCACCTGGCCTTGCCTGTTGACCACTCTGGTGAAGGGTGGCATGGGGGGCGGTGGGGGGGAGAATGCGAGCCTGCCTCAGGGTGAAGCAGGCAGTGAGCGAGCCGCAGTGCTGAGGACCACTTGTCAGAGAGAGGCTGATGCAGGTGCGGCCCTAAGGTTGCTAACATTGAGCCTTTGGCTAAAACGGATGAGTTCGGAGGAACACCGATGACAATCTGTGCTTCCTGGCAACCCCGTGCTGAGAGCCCATCCTTGAGTCACCCTTGAATCAAGGCGGAGTGGCTTGAGGACGTGTGTGCCATGCGTTTGTCAGTAGCTCATGTGTCGTGCTGCCAGTGTTCAAAGGCTGATGGCTGGGGTTTTTTTATTCTTTGTCCAGACATTGTGCTATAAGGAATTAGCTCACGAGAGCTGCAACTATGTTATTTCTATTTACTGTTAAATCCTCAGTCTGGAACAGTGCCTGGCATGTGGTAGGTGCTTCAGAAAACAAAGTAGTGAATAAATGGATTTTGTGGATAAAGATGTCTTACAAGTAAGGCCACTTCTGTACTAAATTGAAACAGATATCTTTGGTGTCTCAGCCTTAACTTCCTCCTATGACTGCAGCCCCTGTTGGAATGTGTTCTCTGCACAGGAGTTCTCTAGCAAGGAGTAGTCACCTGGGCTTGTGGGCTTTGCCCCCATAGTTTCTGATTCTGTTTAGCAGGGGTGTGGCCAAGGAATTAGCATTTCTAACATATTCTCAGGTGATGCTGATGCTGGGTGCTGCAGGATGGCTCAGTGTCTAGAGAGACTTCTGGCCATGCCTTACAGTTCTAGCTCAGTTGTGGCATTGCCATGGACACAGAAGCTAGGGATCTAGTCTGGACTCCACAGAATTCCAGATTCCAAAAACAGCTCATTGTGTTGCCCTTCTGTTTAGAACCCTTTAGTGGTTTTTCTTTTGTCCTAAATTGAAGGTCAGTATAGGCCTAGAAACCATGATGTGGTATGGTCCCTTCTCTAGTTCCTCTTTTTATCTCTCTTTGTGCTCTAAGCTCACTGGTTTTTTCTTTTGTCCCTGATAGAGGGCATTTGCACATGGCATTGATTTAGTCTGCATAGAGCTCTTCTCATTTTTTTCCTTTGGTACTGGGGAGCAAACCAAAGTTCTAACATATATTAGGCAAGTGCTCCACTACTGACCTAGTCTCCCCTTCTATTTTGGGAGCTAACTCCTAACTGTTATTAACTCTAGTCTTACTTTCTTATTTTTCCTTCCTTAAGAAGGCAAATCCTCCATTATACACTTTCTCAACACCATAATTCTTATTTTTAACAGTTTGTGTTGAGCTGTAATTTAATACAAATGGGTTCATTATTACTTAGTTAATGTCTGTCAGTTCTACTATACAGTCCATTTTGCCTCATGATTCATTCCACTTTTAGTTCAGCACCTAGCATATAGTTGTCCTTCATTCATGAAATATTTTTGAATAACTGAATAGTGAACTTTAATTCTAGGATGCATGCGTCTCTGTCTTGCTGCTTTATTTCCTTTGCAGGTCAGAGTGGATGTCCATTTCTGTGGAGTTAACTTTGCTGATACATTGGTCTGCCGTGGTCAATATCAAGAAAAGCCCCACCTTCCCTTCATACCTGGTGAGTATGGATGGACCAAGGAATGCTTCAGGAAAAGAAGATTCTGAAATTTTTCAGAACCAGGTGCTTCTTCGCAGATCCAACTCTCTGGTGTTTGTCTGCTACCAGTGAGGTTTTTGCTAGATATGTCAGCTCCATCATTAATTAGAATCATTGCATGTGAGCTCCCTGAGAGCAGTTTCTATGCCTCTCTTATTTAACATTGTCTCCCTCAGGTTAGCATTGTATCTAGCTCATAGTAGATGCTCAATAAATACTTTAAAAATGAATAAATCACCAAATAAATATTCACATCATTATGCTCACCAGAATTCTGTTTGTCAGAGTCATTACTGACCTTGGTCATTCCCTTTTTCTGAAACTACCTTCGTTTTTTATTCCAGGATCTCAGGCATCTGTTTGCAGCTAAGATGTCTTAGTCTCATGAGCACAAGCTCAAGCTAACCTACTGCCAAAAGATCAAAACAAAGAAAAAGAGTTTATAATTTCTCAGTAGTCCAGTGTGTGATTTTCACTATGTCTGGTCTGATTATTTTTGTATCACAAATAGTGTATAAATAGCTGATTTTTTATTGCTAAAATTTATTTAAAGAGATTAAGTATTGCTTAGCCTGTTTACAGATTTATACAGATATATATTATTAAGGATACATTATCTGCAAAATAGTTGCTATGTTCTGGCCTTGGGTATTTGGTTGTATCTTAACAGTTGGAACCATTTCCTTCTGCTCATATTTGCTAAAATGCTGGGTCAGGGGAAGGTGTTACATATGATTAAGTTACTCCCTGGGCAGCTCAAGTAGGAAATACATGATCATTAAATTCAGAAGTTTCACAGGTGGAAGAAGAGAGGGAAACAGCATTAATTCATCCAGTTGAGCCAAGCACTGTCTGAATAAATACCATTCATGTCCTTTAGGACCTCATGGTCTAGCAGAAAGTATGTGCAAACCCATAAATACTGTATAATAGCCGTCATGGTTGGGGTATTGTAAAAGCCCACGGTCCCAGTGATTAGGGCCCAAAGTTCCAGTGTACCCGCAATTCTCTGTGCTTTTGCATATTCTCAGGGTGCTCACTGTGTCAAGGTTAAGAATGGGACTGCTGTAGCTTCGCAAATTGTGATCAGGAAATCTTATGCTCCCTTTCGTGTGCTTTGGGTACAATGCTTGACTCCTTTGCTAAGGTGAAGAAGATGGTACTTAAATCTTACTCTTAAAAAGCTGATAGGATTGGCATATTGATCAGGGTTTTCTCATCTCCATAGTTCTGGGCTTTACAGAAAACCTAATCTTTGAATAATGTTTTAGGAATGGAGTTTTCTGGGACCATACTGGAGACAGGCACAGATGTCCACACAGTGAAAGAGGTAAATTAGTTGAAATCTAGGGAATGAACATGTGGGTAGCTATGAGAAATGTGCTAACTTCATTTGTATCCCAAAGGTCTTGCTTTTCTTGTCCTTTGGCAGAAGACTCTGAAGGGAAACTGAGATGGAGCTGAAAGAAACTAATTCTAAATTGAGGGGAGGGGAATGTTGGTGGAGGTTTCTGGGTTCATTAAATTCTTTATTATAATTAAAAAGCATCATCTCACTCTTTAGTAACTGAGTGATGGAGTTTCATGTGAAAGAAGTTAATTTAATTTATATCAACCTTTTCCTTACTCAACCCCAGTGTTGTGTCTAAGACCTGCTCAGGTGGGCTTGGCAACCTGTGGCAGTACTGAGAGAATTGCTGTTTTATTTACTAAACATTAACTCTAGGTATTAAAGCTAACCGATGTCTTGGAGGATCAGAGATGTATATTTTCTTTCATTCTTTGGTTAATTCAGGAAGAGGTAATGCAAGGCCATGCATTTCAACACATCTTTAATGCTGCTTTTCCCTTTAGGGAGATGGAGTTATTGGTGTGAGTCACTTTAATGCTATGGCTGAAGAATGTATCACTGACCAGAAGGTACCCCCAGCCCTCAATATTAATGCTTGGAGATAGTTTTTATCCGTTGTTTTCTCTAACTTCTACTTTTCCCTCGTGTTTTATACTCCCCTCTCCTCCCTTTCTTTGCATTTGTTTGGTCATATCTTGTTTCTCAGCCAAACACATCTTTTAAAAATATCCTAAACCTTTTCCTTCTCTTCGTTGGTGTAACAACCCTTGCACAGAGCTTTGTTTGTGTAGAGTGCTTTAACGAAGAAGGGAATTTTGGTTTTGGAGTGCCCAAGCAATTGGCTGGCTGTCCAGTTGAGCCGTAGTTAGGTAGTGTTGGTAGAAAAACCGGTTTGGGGTATTGAACTGTATGTAATGGGCTTGTTCCCAGTACAAAGCCTATGAAAGCCATAGCCCTGGGAATGGAGCCAGCCAGGGTGGCTTTGCGCTGAGCAGGATGTGAGTGGTTCCCCCTAGTGGTGGAAGGAACACAGACCCTCCCCAGCTTTACTGAGGTATAATTTATAGACCATATAATTCACTTGTTACAGTGATCTGGGGCTATTCTCCGTAAATTGGCTCCTTTTTGGGCCTTAGTTTTGAAGTCTGATGCACCCAAGTCCTCATTCACCCATGCTTGCTTGATCTTGACTTTCACTGGGTTTGATTACAGGCATATGTTTCTTATTTCAGATTAATCACTCTATGAAATCGTATTTACTGACTAGCCTTTGCAACCAGGTCCATATGTTTAATCCCTAAGCTACTGTTACTTCTTCCTATAGGCCCTGTGGAAGATTCCAGAGAACCTCTCCCTGAGAGAAGCTGCCACGTTACCTGTAACTTATGGAACCGCTATTATGGCTGTGGGGCATCGGGCCTGTACCCAGCCTGGGTAAGGACGTGTAGACAACAGAGGGCCGGGAGATGCCTTTCCTGACGTGAAAGTGCTCGAGTTTCCCTATACCTTCCTGTCCCCTCCATTTTCTCCCCCTTCAGCTCTTCTTCATTTTGCTTAAGGGACGGACAAAGAGAGGTGACTACTGGAGACTGCGATCTGGTGACTGTGGCTCTTGTCTGGGGCAAAATGGTAGACGGTGAACTTAGCCAGTGTAAATTTGGAAAAATAGCTCTCTCAGATCCGGCTACCCTGAAGATCACTTCCAGGAAAACCCTAAAATTACCACATGGGCTTATCTATGAGTTTATTGGAGGCCTGTGCTATTTGTCTCCGTGGGGCTAGGACTGTGTTCCAAGTAGGGTGTTTCAAACTCAAAGGGGCTGAGGTTTCCCACTGTACCTGGGGAGCTGCCTCTTGATCTTTTCAGAGAGCCAGCCCTCAGAGTCGCTCCCAACTGGTGAGCTCAGTCCCACTGTGGCCATTGCAGGCCACCGTCTTCGGAAGTTGGGCAGTGTTTATTGTGAGAATGATTTCGGAGAGTTCCTGACGCATAAATCGGAGTGGTTGCTCTAAGGAGAAGTTGCCACTGAGGGAAGATACGGTCTACCTAGAGAGATAAAGGAATGTTTTTCTTAGGAAGTCTTCAACACTGGACCAAATTAGCACCAATCTACAAGGAACATGCGTAAACCCACCCCACCAGGGTAAAACACAGATGCACGTGAAGGTTTGAATGCAAAGATCTCCAACATTGTTGTTTTAAAATGTTCTAGTTCTACAGAATTCCTTAAATCATATGATAAGGTAAGTTTTGAAGGTTTCTGTAGTAACATTCGTCTTTCTCTGGCACAGAGAAACTGTGTTAGTGACAGCAGCAGCTGGAGCCACAGGCCTTGCGGTGATAGATGTGGCAACAAACGTTCTTCAGGCCAAGGTACTTGTATGTTAGCGTCTCTATTAAAAATACATCCATTTTCAGAGATAGAATATATTGACTTGTTTATTAAAAGTCATGTGCAGGGCACTGGGGACATAAAGTAAGCTCAAGCAAGGTCTTGCCATCTGTTTGCTTCTAGACAATGAGACCCAGCAGTACATCACTTGTCCTTTCAGTTGCTAGAAGCTGGCAAGGGCCGCCTCACTCCATGGCTGCAGCAGATGCTGTTTTCTCTACCTGTAATGCTGTGAACTGTCTCCCCCTGTGATTCAGATTTAAACTCATGTGGCATTTTTCTGTCCTCAGGCTAGGTCAGTCTCCTCTCCCCACTACTTACATATGATCTTGTAACACTCTGTGCTTCTCTTTCCCTTTGCATACACCTCACCTTATGGTTTCTCTCTTACTTTTGTCATTATTCGATTGATTTTCTCCCTCCTGTGGGATTGTGACCCGCATGAATGTAGGGGAAACGTCTGTAGCTCATCACTGTAGTCCCACTGCCCTGAACATTGTGAGCATGTGAACTAATGAATGAATAAAGAAAGAATGACTTAAGTCTCTACAAGGTCATTTTCTGAGGCTGTAGCTGTCAGAAAAAGAGGACTTCTTAGAGAAGAGAGACATATCAGATGACTTCTGAGGGACTGATAGCAATGAAATAGAGGAAAAAGGGAGGTAAAGACTGTTTCAGGTGGAAGGGCATATTAGAAGACCAAAAAGTAGGACCTGGAACTGTGGATTCAGGAGATTGCAAGTAGCATCTCTGGCATGAAAGACTTGGGAGGAGAACGGTGGAGGGTGACCCTAGAGAGGGGAGAAGAGATAAGAAGACAGGGGGACTTGTGTGGAGCTGAAAAATTTGAACACTTATTGGAGGCTGTTGAAACGTTTAAGTAGGGAGGTAACAGAATCACCTTTGCATTTTGGAAAGTTCACTCTGCTGGCTGTGGGGATTAGGGACGAGGTCAGAAGTAATAGAGCGAGTAGCACAGGCCCTCGGGATAGCCAGACGTGCTGATAACCAAGTAAAGCCATTGGGATTCAAGTACAGAGAGATTCTGAGGTAGAAAAAATAGAGAATTTGGTGACAGTGCACCCTACTACTCAAAAGAACAAGATTTTAAATCTAGCCTGAGATTGGTTTGTGTAACACTTATGTCTCCAGTTTAATAGCATCTATTTCCTCATTTGTAAAATAATGATTCCTTCCTGGAGTTGTGGGAATATTGAGATCACACACGGAACGTGCGTGTTAGAGGGTGTAGCATGTCATAAGAATCTCTTCAAAATCAATCGTGTTATTATTAAACATCGAGTGGGAAGAAGCAAACTAGGTTAACTTGTGGAACTGCCATTTATTGAGACTGAGAACACAGGAGGACATGTCGAGTGCAGCTTTGGACACATTGAATATGAGGTTCCCATGAAGCATATGATTGGGATATTGAGGTGGTGTCTAGATAGGCGGGTTCAGAGATGGTTGGATTGGGCTGGAATTTCCTTAGGTAGTTTCTCTCCTTTGTCACATGAGGCTTCCTTTGGGAAGGGCATGAAAATTCTGAGAGCAATCATAGATACCGGGGAACACCTCATGGAATATCAACACATTTCATGTTAAAAGGAAGAGCTCCGAGCTTCTTTTGGTGGAGGAACCCTAACTGGCCTCATTGTTTAGAGCCTTTGATTCTAACATTTTTAGAAAGATAAAGTGATATCATTTACTTCAAATAGTTCTGAAAGGTTAAATAGAAAAAATTTGCCTCAATTGAGATACTAAATTAATCTAACCTGTTTTCTTTTGCAGCAAAAATGGTTCTAAATAGAAGTAAATAAAAATAAAGGTTATGTTACCATGTCCCCTACTGGGAATAGGTCATTTTGATAACACTTTCCGTCTACAGCACTTTGTACTGCGTCCACAGTGCCGCCACAGCAATGATCTTATCCTTGGTCCTCTCAAAGCCCTCAGGAGAGAGGTAGTGCATTTATGATCCCTATTTCACAGATCAAAAAGGTGAGGTACTGGTGGGATAAATGATTCACCAGAGGTCTCACCAGGTCTTGGTGAGACTTTTGGGATAGAAATCAGGTGTCTGACCCTCGACTAGTGTCTGTTCATTGTGGCCCTATGTGCACATAGCTCTTGGTGAACTGTGCTATTTTGAGGGATTCAGCAGGGAGCCTTTGAGAGTAGCTTTTGGTTTCAAATAGTTAGGGGTGAGTTTGGAGTCCTTTAAGGATGCTGGTGTTCCTGGTGTGTTTGAGTACAAGTTATGAGCTTTGCTTTGGGGCCAGTGGTTGGCCTGGTGGGTGTTAATCACTGATGAAGCACCTCTAGGTGATGCCTGAGTGCTTGCAGCTTTGTGGAAACTTCTAAATCCCAGACTTGCCCGTAGGTGGCCTGCAGCCATCTATGTTGGGCCTTAGGCACAGGCCTTAAAATGATGGAGTGGAAAAGCTCGGGCTTTGGAGTAAGGTAGCGCTGGATTTAAATAGTTGTTCTACCACCTACTACTGGATGACTGTAGCTTGATTGCTTAACCTCAGAGTCTGTCTCTGCCTATAGAATGGGATAATTATACCTCCACCATAATGTTCTTCTGTGGTTAAAATAGAATAAATGATTGTACATGTGAAACAATAGATGCAATTTATCTTTGTTTTCCAAGTGCTTTATGCACAGTGTTCTGTTTCGTTTTTAAAATAAGTCTAGTTTTACTGATGTTGTAACTGAGACTAGAAAAAGCTGACAGGCAGTAGAGAGCTTAAATGTGTAGACTCTGGAGTTGGATTACCTGGGTTTGAATCTCAGCTCAGCCTCCTGGTAGGTGTGTGACCTTCGTTCAGCAAGTTTCTTAACTTCTGCCTCAGTTTCTTTAGAACAGGGGGTAATAATAATATTTTATTGGGCTATTATGATTTAATGAGTTATTAACATATATATAAAATATTTAGAATAGTGCCTGGCAAATAGTAAAATAGTATGTTGGCATATTATTGCCTGTAAAAATAGTAAAATAATAATAATAATGATAAGTAATTTGTCTAAGATAACTCAGCTAGAAAGTGGCAGAGTCAGCATTTGAAACAAGGCCTATTTAACTTGAAAAGCTTTCCGCTGAATTATATTTTACCCTCTAGGAAGCCTTTCCTGATCTTAATAGACATAGATTGGATATTTATTTTTTAAACATTTTTTTTTATTTTAAAGGGAAAAACAATAAAAACAATGATACAAAATTTAGAAAAATATAGTAGGAAATTAACATATATGGTTAATATGTTGCACTTTATTATGTTCAGAGTAGTTGCTTAGATTACAAGACATAGGTATGAAAATTGATCAAACAATATAGGCACAAACCATTCTTTTCAATGAACTAATAGAAATTAGTAGTATAATTATCTTAGCTATCTTGTGTGTGGAAACTTCTAAATCCCAGACTTCCCTGTAGGTGGCCTGCAGCCATCTATGTTGGGCCTTAGGCACAGGCCTTAAAATGATGGAGTGGAAAAGCTCGGGCTTTGGCTTGTGTGTGTGTGTGTGTGTGTGTGTGTGTGTGTGTGTGTGTGTACACATGTATTTCCCTTCCTTCTTTTCTCCTTTCCCCTATCCCAATTGTTCTTTCCTTTTGAGCAGTTTTTTTCTCTTTCACAGTATCTATTGTATTTTGTGGGTCTTATTTACTCTTGTAGTTTCTTATACTAGGGAGACAATATGATGTTTACACATATGAGTGTAATTTATTTCACTCATGAGTATGGTCTCTTGTTACATCTATTTACCTATAAGAGCCTCTAGTTTTTCCTTCTTTATAGCTGAGTAGTACTCCATTGTATAAAAAGACCACATTTTTTTTATCCATTCCTCAGTTGATGGGCATTGGAGTTAGTTCTAAGATTTAGTTGTGACAAATTATGCTGCTATAAACATGAACACACATATATCACTGTGGTATGATGTTTTTAATTCTTCTGGGAAGATACCCAGAATGGGAATAGCTGGGTTGAATGGGATCTCTAATCTAGCTTTTTGAGGAACCTCCACACTGATTTCCATAGTGGTTGCACCAGTCTAAACTCCTACCAATAGTGGAGAAGTGTTCCTTTTTCCCCACAGCCCCTCCAGCAATTGTTATTGGTTGATTTCTTGATGACAGCTATGCTTTCCAGGGTGAGATGGAATCTCAGTGTTCTTTTATTTGCATTTCTTGAATGACCAAGGACGTTGAACATTTTTTCATATATTTATTTGCCATTTCTATTTCTTCATCTGAGAAGTGTGTATTCATCTCAGATGCCCATTTTTAGATTGGGTCTTTGAATTTTGGGGGTCTGATTTTTAAAATTCTTTTTATGTTCTAGATAGAAGTTCTTTGTCTGAGGGCCAGTTGGATAAAATATTTTTCCCACTCTGGGTTTTCTTTTCCCTCTGTCGGTGATTTCCTTTGATGTGCAAACACTTTTCAATAAGATGAGATCCCAATTGTTGATTTTTTGAAGTACTTCCATGCAGTTTGGTTTTTGTTTGTGAGCTCTCTGCCTACCTGTATATCTTCTAGATTTGTACCTACTATTTCTTCCAGTAGACTTACTATTTTGGTTTTAATATTTGGATCTTTGATCCACTTGGATATTAGTTTAGTGCATGGTGATAGACATGGGTCTAGTTTTAGTTTTTGGCACGTGGAAAGCCAGTTTTTCCAGCATCATTTATTTTATTTCTTATTCTTTATATTTTTAAGAAAATAGTGTAAAGATAAAAAGAACAGAAGCAAAACACAAATAACACAAAGCAAGGACATTAAAAATGATACAGGGTTTCAAACCAAAGGATAGGGATTAACAGTAGTTGTTGTATTACATATTGTTATCTTTAATGAAGTTGCTCAGATTACCAGATGTAAGAAGATTGATCAAATCATTAAAGAGAATAAGAAAATAATAATTTAAAAGAATATTAGTGGGCTGGGGATATAGCTCAGTGGAATAAGTGCCTGCTTGGCAGGTGCAAGGTCCTGAGTTCAATCCCCGGTACCGCCAAAAAAAAAAAAAAAAAAAAGAATATTAGAGACAATACATAGTGGCACTAGGCAGGACTGTAGGAATTCACCATTGGTTGTTATATTGCAAAGGGTTGTTGTCATATAAGTTGCTCAGATTACCAGATACAAGCATTCAAAATTGGTCAAAATAGTAGGAAAAAGATAAACTTTTATCATTAACTGTTTCCAAAATATCATCAACAGTAGATTTATACCACCCATCCATCTATCTGTCTATCTATGTATCTATCTATCTATCTATCCATATATATATCTTTGATCCACTTGGGCATTAGTTTAGTGCATGGTGATAGACATGGGTCTAGTTTTAGTCTTTGGCATGTGGAAAGCTAGTTTTTCCAGCACCATTTCTTAAAGAGGCTATTTTTCTTCCAGGGAACATGTTTGGCCCCTTTGTCAAAAATAAGGTGACTGAGTGTGTTTGTAGCTGTGTCTGCATCTTCTAACCTGTTCCACTGATCTTGAGGTGTGTTTTTTTTGCCAGTGCCATGCTGCTTTTATCACAGTAGCTTTGTAGTATAATTTCAAGTCAGGGATTGTGATGCTTCCTACCTTTCCTTTGTTTCCCAGGATTGCTTTTGCTATTCTAAGCCTCTTCTGGTTCCAGATGAATTTTAGGAATGTTTTCTCTAGATCTGTGAGGTATACCAGTGGAATTTTAATGGAGATTGCGTTGAATCTGTACAACAATTTTGGGAGTACAGCTGTTTTCACAATGTTGGTTCTTCCTATACATAAGCAAGGAATATCTTTCCATTTTCTGAAATTCTCTTTGATCTCTTTTTTCCGAGTACTGTAATTTTCACTGTATAGATCTTTTACTTCTTTTATTAGATTGATTCCTAAGTATTTCATTTTTTTAGATGCTATTATGAAAGATGTGGTTTCACTGATTTCTCTCTCAGTGTGTTTGTTGTTTGTGTACATGAATGCTATTGATTTTTGAGTACTGACTTTGTATCCAGCTATGCCACTGAATTTGGTTATTAGATCTATGAGCCTTTTGGTGGAGTTTTTGGGGTCTTCTATGTAGAGTATCATGTCATCTGTGAAAAATGATAATTTCATTTCTTCTTTTCCTATCCTTATTCTTCTTATTTCTCTCTCTTGTCTAATTGCTCTGGCTAATATTTCCAGAACTATATTGAGTAGAAGTGGCGACAGTGGACATCCTTGTCTTGTTCCTGACTTTAAAGGGAAAGCTTTTAGAATGACTTTAGCTGTTGGTTTGTCATAGATAGCTTTTATCGGATTGTAGTAAAGTCCTAGCTGTTGGTTTGTCATAGATAGCTTTTATCGGATTGTAGTAAAGTCCATCTGTGGACTTTAGGGTTTTTATCATGAATAAGTGTTGGACTTTATCAAAAGCTTTTTCTGGATCAATTGAGATGATCATATGATTTTTGTCTTTGGCTCTATTGATGTGGTGTATTACACTAATTGATTTGCATATATTGAACCAACCCTGCATCCCTGGGATGAATCCCACTTGGTCATGGTATATAATCTTCTTAATGATTTGTTGCATTCTGTTTGCTAGTATTTTATTGAAAAGTTTTACATCTATATTCATTAGGGAGACTGGCCTGTAGCTCTCTTTCTTGGTTGGATCTTTCTGTGGTTTTGTTATCAGGTTAACACTTGCTTCCAGGAATGAGATGGGGAGAATTTCTTCCTTTTCAATTTCCTTAAAGAGTTTGAGAAGTATTGGCATTAAATCTTCTCTAAATTTCTTGTAGAATTCAGCTGTAAATCCATCAGGACCTGGGCTTTTCTTCATTGGCAAGTTTTTTATTACATTTTCAGTTTCACTTGCTGATACAGGGTTATTCAGGATTTTTATATCTTCATTCAGCTTTGGTAGTTCATATGTATCTAGAAATCTATCCATTTCCTCTGTGTTTTCCATCCTGTGAGAGTAAAGATTTTCAAAGTAGGTGCTAATGATCTTCTGAATTTCTTCAGGATCTGTAGTGATTTCATCTCTTTCATTCCTTACTACATGTATTTCAATTTTTTCTTTCCTTTGTTTAGTAAGTGTGGCTAGGGGTTTATTGATTTTATTTAGCTTTTCAAAGAGCCAACTCTTTCATTAATTAATTCTTTGTATTGTTTTTTAGTCTCCATTGCATTAATTTCTGCCCTGAGCTTTATAATTTCCTGCCTTCTCTGGGCTTTAGTTTGCTTTGTTCTTCTTTTTCTAGAAGCTTGAGGTGCAGCCTAAGATTGTTGATTTGTGCTCATTCTGTTTTCCTGAGGTAGGAATTCGCTGCTGTAAATTTCCCTCTGAGGACTGCTTTCATTGCCTCCCACAGGTTCCTATAAGTTGTGCCTACATTTTCATTTGATTGTACATAGTGTTTACTTTCTTCTTTAACTTCATCTGTGACCCAGTGATTATTCAGGAGGGTGCTGTTTAATTTCCATGTGTTTATGGAGTTCTTGCGATTTCCTTTGTGATTAATTTCCAATTTCATTGCACTATGGTCTGATAGTATGCATGAGATAATTTCAACTCCTTTGCATTTCCTTAAGCATGTTCTATGTCCAGCACCATTTATTAAAGAGGCTATCTTTCTTCCAGTGAACTTGTTTGGCTCCTTTGTCAAAGATAAGGTGGCTGAGTGTGTTTGCAGCTGTCTGCATCATCTGATGTTCCACTGATACTCAGGTCTGGTTTTGTTTTGCAATAACCATGCTGATTGTATCACAGTAGCTTTGTAGTATAATTTCAAGTCAGGGATTGTGATGCCTCCTGCGTTGTTTTTGTCCAAGATTGCCTTTGTTATTCTAGGTCTCTTTTGTTTCCGAATGAATTTTAGGAATGTTTTCTCTAGATCTGTCAGGTATGCTAATAGTATTTTGATTGGGGTTGCATTAAATCTGTATAACAGTTTTGGAGTATGGCCATTTTCACAACGTTGGTTCTTCCTATCCATGTGTGAGGGCTATCTTTCCATTTTGTGATGTCCTCTTTGATCTCCTTTTTCAGAACACTGTAATTTTTAATGTATAGATTTTTTTTTCCTTTGTTAGATTGATTCCTAAGTATTTCATTTTTTGGATGCTATTGTGAAAGGTGTTGTTTCCCTAATTTATTTCTCAGTGAATTCGTTGTTTGTGTACAAGAATGCTATTGATTTTTGAGTTTTGACTTTGTATCCGGTTGTGCTACTGAATTTGCTTATTAATTCTAGAAGTTTTTTGGTGGAGTTTTTGGGGTCTTCTGGGTAGCATGTCATGTCATCTGTGCATAGTGATAATTTAACTTCTGCCTTCTCTATTCTTACTCCTTTTATTTCTCTATCTGGTGTAATTGCTCTGGGTAATGTTCCAAGAACTATATTGAATAGGAGTGTTGATAGTGGACATCCTTATCCTGTTCCTGACTTTAGAGTGAAAGCTTTCAGTTTTTGTCTATTTAATATGATGTTGTGCTTTGTCATAGATGGCCTTTAGCAGATTGAGGTAAAGACCATCTATTCCAATTTTCTGTAGAGTTTTTTTTCATGAATGAATGTTGGAGTTTATCAAAAGCTTTTTCCAAATCTATTGAGATGATCATGTGGTTTTTGTCTTTGGCTCTGTTGAAATGATATATTACGTTTATTGATTTTTGTCTGTTGAACCATCGCTGCATTCTTGGGATGAATCCCACTTGGCCATAGTATATAATGTTCTTGATGATTTGCTGCATTCTATTTGCTAGTATTTTATTGAGGATTTTGCATCTATGTTCTCTAGGGAGATTGGCCTGTAGTTTTCTTTTTTGGTTGGGTCTTTCTCTAGTTTTGGTATAAGGGTAATTTTGCCTCCAGGAATGAGTTAGGGAGAATTGCTTCCCTTTCAATTTCATTAAAGAGTTTGAGAGGTATTGGTATTAAATCTTTTCTAAATTTCTTGTAGAATTCAGCCATGAATCCATCAGGACCTACACTTTTCTTTGTTGGTAAGTTTTTAATTACATTTTAAATTTCATTAACTGATATTGGGCTACTCAGAATTTTTATTTCTTCTAGATTCAGATTTGGTAATCCATAAGTTTCTAAGAATTTGTCCATTTCTTCTGTGTTGTCTAGCCTATGCTAGTAAAGATTTTTGAGCAGGTATTGGTGATCTTCTGAATTTCCACTGAATCTGTAGAGAAATCATTCCTTTTCATACCCCATTGCTTGAATTTGAGTTTTTCTTTCCTTTTTTTGATAAAGTTGGCTAGGAGTTGATCAATTTCATTTATTTTTTCAAATAACCAACTCTTCATATGACTAATTCTTTGTATTGTTTTTTTAGTCTAAATTGCTTTAATTTCTGCTCTGATCTCTATAATTTTCTCCCTTGTATGGGCTTTGGGCTTGACTTGGTGTTCTTTTTCTTTTTCTTGAGGTGCAGCATTAGGTTGTTAATTGTGCTCATTCTACTTCCTGATGTGAGAATTCAGTGCTATAAATTTCCGTCTTAGGACTGCTTTTATCATATCCCCCAGGTTCTGGTAAGTTGTATTTGCATTTTTGTTTGATTGTAGATATTGTTTAATTTCTTCTTTAATTTCATCTGATACCCACTGGTTGTTCAGGGGGGTGTTATTTAATTTCCACATATTTATGGAGTTTTTGCACATTCTTCTGTCATTAATTTCCAATTCCATTGCACTATGGTCAGATAGTATGTGTGGGATAATTTCAGTTCCTTTGTATTTATCAAGCATGTTCTATGAGCTAGTATATGGTCTATTTTAGAGAATGTCCCAAGAGCAGCTGAGAGGAATGTGTATTCTAATGTTGTTGGGTGGAACACTCTGTAAATGCCTACTAAGTCCATTTGTTCACAGGTTTGGTTTAATTCTGCTATTTTTGTGATGATTTTTTGTCTAGTTGATCTATCTCTTTGTGACAATGGGATATTAAGGTCCCCTATTACAATTGTGTTACTGCTTATTTGATTTTTCATGCCTATTAATATGTGTCTTTTATAGTTGGTTGCCCGCATATTGGATGCATACATATTATTTGTGATTTGGGGGGCTGGGGGTATAGCTCAGTGGCATAAGAGCTTGCCTGGCAAGTGCAAGGTCCTGATGATTTTTATCTCTTCCTCCTGAAGTTTTTCTCTAACAAGTATGTAGTGACCATTTTTATCTCTTTTGATCATTCCTGGTTTGATGTTCACATTGTCTATAAACATAATAGCTACCCCTGCTTTTTTTTAGGTTGGAGTATTATTTTCCATCCTTTGACTTTCAGTCTATGAATTTCTTTTTGAATTAAGTATGTTTCTTATATATAATATACTCATGGATTTTGTTTCTTGATCCATTCTGCCAGTCTGTTTCTTTTGATTGGTGAGTTGAGCCCATTTACAGTAATGACTTTAACTGATATGTATTTGCTTATTTTTGTCATGTCATTTTCCTCCCATTGCTTTCCTGCTTTTTCTCTCTGTTTACTTGCTTATCCTGCTTGGTGGTTTCTTTCTGTTATTGTTCTTGGAATTGTGATCATTTTTGTCTCTGTCTAGAATGTCTTTCACTACTCTTTGTAGGGTTAGTTTGGTGGTCATGAACTTCCTCAGTTGTTCTTTGTCATGAAAGTATCTTATTTCCGCATTACTTTTGAAAGATAGTTTTGCAGAGTATATCACTCTGGGTTGGAAGTCATTTTCTTTCAGGATTTGAAATTCTTCACTCTTCTTGATTTGAAGGTTTGTGTTGAGAAGTCTGCCATGATTCTGATAGGCTTCCCTTTATAGGTGATCTGTTTCTTTTCTCTAACAGCTTTTAATATTCAGTTGTGCTGAATTTCTGGATCTTGATTATTACGTGTCTTGGTGTAGATTTATTTTGGTCATGGCTAATTTGAGTTCTATATGTCTCATTTATCAGAGTCAGATTCTCTTCTCATGTTTGGGAAATTTTCGCTATTATTTCTGCAAATAGTCTTTATATGGTATTTGTGTTGACTTCTGCTTTTTCATTGACATTATAAGTCTTATACTGGTTTTCTTTCTATTGTCTTGCAGCTATTGAATTGTTCTTTCTTGATCCTTTGTTATTTTTAAGAGATCTTTCCTTTCTTAATTGCTAGCTGCAATCCTGTCTTCAAGGTCTGAAAGTCCATCTTCAGTTTCATTCAAGTGGTTTTGTCAGCTTTCAGTGGAATTTGTAATTTCCTAAATATCTGTTTGAATCCATTTCATGCATTCTATTTCTTTCCTATATTGATCATTCGGTTTCCATCCTTTTTACTATCATCACCTATTTTTAAAAAATCTATCTCTAGATTTGCTGAGCAATTCCTTTTTGAATGTTGACATTTCTTTTTTTTAACCTGAGAGATTAGTTCTGATCTGGCTTCCTATATAACTTCATGGATTTGTGTATTTACTTTGGTTGCTATCATTTCAGAAATTTCAGGTGTGTGTCTTTCATTTTTCTCTATTTCATTGTCTCCCAGACTTGTTCTGGGTAGGCTGGAAGTCTGAGATTGCATATTGCTTCTGCATCTTGTCATTTTCTATTTCTAAAATTGTTATGTTTTTTATGTTGATCCTTCTCAGTTTTTGTAGTAGGTAGCTATATCACTAGTATTAAGTCCTCTCTAGGAAAAGTCTGTTCTTTAGGGATGTCTCCTGTTTGTTGGAGGTTCTTGGCTTGTGTCTGTTCCAAGATACTACATTCCTAGTTAATTAAGAGTGAGATGTTGGTATTTGTTTGGCTTAGTCCCCCAGTCTTTGGTGCTGGGCTGTGATAAGGTTATTACCCTAGAGCTTCCCAATATTGTTAGAGAAGGGAGAATAACTGATTACAATAAATATGACATCCTCGCTAAAGTAGTATAATTAGCAATAGCAATAGCATCAAGCACAGTTTAGAAACTGAAACTGTGGGAGGTTTTAATTTTGTACCTTAAACCATAGGAGCAAAAGCTATAGTTATATAATAGAACCAATTATAAATTGGGAGCTTGTATTGAAAGTGTTTCCCCTTGGTAGAGTGGTTTTACCCTGTGGTGGGAAGATTTAATAATGATAATAGATAAAATAAAGATAACTGAGAAGAAAGTGGAAGCAAGACTGGAGGACAAAGGATGATCACACAGATTTTGGGAGACTAGATGAGAGGGCAGAAGAGAAAGAATGAGGGAGTAAGCAAGGGATTGTCTGAACTTGGTTTCTGGGTTTTGAGGATGGGATTAATTTTCTGTGGCTGAAGTTCTCACCAGCCATTTAGGAAAGAGGGGGAAAAAGAGAAGGAAAAGGAAAAGAAAAAGAAAAAGAAAGAAAGAAAAGGGCAACAAATAAACAACAGCAATGAAAAGAGAGAACGAGGGCAGCCCCACCCACCTACTTCTTTTCTGGGTGTCTTTGTGCCCAAGCACAATGCTGGTTCACCTAACTTACCATCTGTTGGATCATATTGTTACTGTTGCTTTGGACTTTTGATACCACTGGTCCCACCTGTGCATCTGTGTGCCGTAGTTGGGACCTGCCCGTGTTGCTGGAGCTCCCTCTGGTCTCTGGGCCTTCCCATGAGGTTCACTTTATTTTATTTATTTATTTATTTATTTATTTTTTGCGGTACTAGGGATCGAACTCAGGACCTTGTGCTTGCCAGGCAAGCACTTATTCCACTGAGCTAGATCCCCAGCCCCGAGGTTCACTTTAGTTGTGGCAGCAGCAGTGTGGGGGGGGGACATTTTCTGCACCTTCTGGCGCAGTTCACTGGGTTGCAGCAGTGGCAGTGAAGACAGTGGGAGGGCTGCCCTCTGTGCCTTCACCTGTGTCACAGTGAAGATGGCCTGGATGTCGATCTTGTCTGTACTTGAGGAGCCCCCTGTCTTTTCCCCGTTGCACTGCTCTGTCTTATTTTCTTGACTCTAAGCTTAATGTCCGGCTTGGATCCTTACTACTTGACTCATAGCGAGTGCTCAGTAAATGGTACTTTTGCACTGTCTCTTGAACTGTCTCCTAGCTAGACCAGTTAGAGTTCCAGAATTTCTGGAGATATAAATCTTATAGCCAGTAGGGTGTGGGGGAACCAGTGGGATAAACTGAGAGTTGAGCCTGATATATGGGATCGAGGCTGTTGCTTCGGCCACAAGGACATATTAGATCCCTCAAGTAGCACTTTGGCTGGAGCCTAGATAGTTAAGGTGACCCCTCCCTTGGCATCTGCCCTAGACTTTAAGAAGCCTTGTGTTCTTTTTTCAGGTGATAGCTGCAGCTGGAAGTGATGAGAAGTGCAAGCTGGCGATGCAGAGGGGTGCGCAATTCGGCGTAAACTATAGTCGGGGCAGCCTGAAGGAGGCAGTGAAGCAGCTGGTGGGCAGTGGTGGGGTGAACGCGGCCATTGACATGGTAGGAGGAGACATCTTCCTGGAGGCTCTCCGCAGGTGCATGCAACTATGGGCCCATGCTGGGTTGGGCTGGGGCTCGGCCCAACCTTTCTGCACCTCTGTCTTCCTCCGGGCCTTGCTTCTCTCTCATCTCTTCTGTTCATTTCTCCTGTCGGCATCAGCACCAACAAGAATAGCTGAGTGGGTGTGTGACAAGGAATAGAAGCAGAGAAAATCAGGAAATGCTTAAATATAGGAAAAACAAAATATCCAACTGGAAAATACCCAAAAAATAACTGCAGACTCTTCTTGGCAATAGCAAGTCCTTTAGAAATTATACATGTGTTAAACTGAGCTATGCTGACCTCCACTAACTTCTATATATGCACAGAAATGGGGAATTTTTGAGATCATTGTTCAGGTGTTAGTTACTGGGGTGGCAGTTCCTCTTTCCCCAGCTCACTGCACCAAGGTACAGGCTCTTCTGATTTTACTGGTTTCTGAAGCAGCCAGTAGTGTATTTCCTTGACTTGTTTTATTAAAAATGTATTACTGGAGATTTAGTGAGATTGTTGTATCCTACCAGTTCTCCTTGTGTTTTCAACCAGTGATTCTAGAGTGCTCTGAGAGTATTGATTTCATTTCTCATGTCATCTTGGCAGGCATGATTTTGTGGTTTCTTAGTTTAAAGCAGAAGAAACAGAAGCAGAGAGAGCAGCCTCAGAACAGAAGGAGTGCAGGTGGTTCTGTAGCCCCTGAGCTGGGAGGCAGGCAAGTTTGATCATCACTGCATAGTGCCTGGCACTGTGCTTAGAGGAGCAAAGGAAGGAGTATACAGATCACATGAATTTACCTTTGTCTTTTTGCCTTCTGGATTGATTGTGTTTTGACAATAGCATCTCATCTCTGTTAGGAAGAAGAAAGGCAAAAAAAAATTCAATTTTGTGTTTGTATCAAAGATGTTTATAAAAGTTGTTTTTATAACTCATGTAATGTTCACTGTGTGTTACTTTCCATAATGGGCTATAAAAAAACTTGTGAATTTTTGTATATTATTCATAATTCCTTACAGAAGTATTGGAACTTAAAGGAGTCCTAAAGTAAGTCTGTGGAAAGTAATGATCTTTCATTCCAGAATCTGTCTTCTTATTTCTGTTGCCTAAGTTCAAAATCTTCAAACTCAGTTGTCTTGCTTTAAAAAAGCATGTGCTTGTTTATATCCAATATCCAGTGACACTTATTTATATCCAATTTCCTTCCACAAGGTTTTGATTCTAAAGTGAGTTCTCTCATAAAACTTGGTGCTTCCTTTGTCATCTTAATAGTTTACTCATGGTTTATTAAAAAAATTTTCTCCTGAGGAACCCCATGTAGGATAGTGTACTTCTCCCAGTTTTAAGGCCAATAGGAGTTCCCAGCTGTGGGTTTAGTACATGCTTCTTTTTTAAAATAATTGTGGGAAATATATATAACCTATAATATAATAATTATTATGGGTGTGCCATTGAGTACCATGCTCACAATGTTGTATAACCATCTCCCAGAAAAACCTCTTTTACTTTCTGCCTTTATGAATTAAAGATGTAAAATTGTTTTCCTTTTTATTGTGGTTAAAAACATATAAAATAAAATTTATCACTGTAACCTCTTTTGTGTGTGTAGTTGAGTATATTAAGTGCAGTGACATTGTTTTGGAATAAATCTTTAGAACTTTTTATCTGGCAAATCTGAAACCCTATGTCCACCCTAAATAGCTCCTTCTCCCTCCAAGCTCCCACAGCCCCTGGTAGGCATTATTCTATGTTCCGTTTCTATGAATTGGCTACTTTAAATACTGCATATAAATGAAATCATAGAGTTTTTTTCTTTTGGTGTCTGTTTCTTTTACTTAGCATAATGTCCTAAAGGATAACCATGTTCTAGCATGTGACATGATTTCCTTTTTTGTTAAGGCCAGATAGTGTTCCACTCTATGTATCTGTTTGTTTGTTGAGGTTCACCTGGTTCATTTCTCCCTTTGGCTATTTTCATTAATGCTGCTATGAATCTAGTAGGTATGCAAATATTAAAGTTTGGAGGAACCTTCATACTGTTTTCCACAGCAGTGTGTAGGAGGTGTAGAAGGGCTTCAGCTTCTTAAATCCTCACCTAAATTTGTTATTTTCTGCATTTTTTAAATAGTAGCCATCCTAATAGATTTGATTGTCCACCATGTCTTATAATTTTCTTTGTTTTTCTTCTTGCCCTTCAGCCTGGCATGGGAGGGCAGGATTGTGGTGCTAGGATTTGCTGGAGGAAACATTGCTTCTGTGCCTGCCAACTTGCTTGCCAACTTGCTTCTCTTGAAGAACATCTGTGCCATGGGCCTGTACTGGGGTCGATACCAACTCCAGAACTTTCCAGTCTTTTCCAAGAGCCTACAATTAGCACTTCAGTATTACCACCAGGGGCGCATACAGCCATATGTCGGAAAAGTGTTTAAACTGGAGGAGGTAAGATTAGCTTAAGAAATGTGGTGCAGGTAAAGCCAGGAGATAAAAGCTGTGCCCCTCTACCGGTTCATTTATTCCTGGACAGACAATAATTTCCCTTTTATGGACTGAAAACGCAACACTACCTCGGGGGGCTTGAAGGTTCAGGATTCTTCTGGACTCTCTGGTTATTGATGCAGGCCGGGTGGGAAACTCAGTTTTGAGGTGTCTAGCTATATCTCTAGTATCTCAAGTAGAGGAAAATTACAACATTTTAGAAAATAATTTACACGTGTTGATATGACCCTTGGACTCTACAACATTCAAGCCTAAGAAGGAAATGCTTGACTTGAACTTTGATTTTTAAATATAGACACTTTGAAATACAACCAGATGATCTGAGCTGGGGTTCTGTGAGTAGAATGTTAAATTATGCCTGGCATCATGAGACTATAATTCATCTATTAGTCACTGTAGTTAATTTTGTTGGTAATTCAGTCCCTTTTTCCATTCTTCCACAGTCTCATTAATGTGCCTTAAATTCCCCCAAAGTGTAATTGTGTGCATGCATATGCAATATAGCTGTAAATGTGGGTCTTTAGGCATTCACTGTGAATTCTTTATTATTATTTTTGGCTTAATTTCTTTTAATGTTCAAAAACACCATTTTGGTAGCTGTAGTCAGCCATAGATGGAGGCAGTGTTTTTTTCCAATGCAGATTAGTGGAGCTCAAGCTGCCTGTGTCAGAATTTAGTGCTTACTAACCTTCCATTTTTATGTCTTTATTTCCTGTGCTGAAGCAGTCTTTTGAAACACAGTGTACTGCTTCTTTATCTTTTTTGTTTTGTGCCTGTACGTCAGGAAGCTGGTGTGCACTGCTGAAACGAACGTGACTGGCCATTAGAAAACTGGTTAGTTTCTAGTTCTAGCTTTGCCCCTGTTGCCCTGTAGTTTTGTGGATGTCCCCTCACTGTTCTGACCTTCACTTTCTACAACTCTGGAATGAAGGGATAGGACATTTTTGGTGGCTTTTGGAGTATGCTTTAGGAGCCACAGTGAGAATGTGAGGTGCGTAGATATAGACTCGCATTTCTTGAGCTGGGCTGTGGGACTTATCTCTGCTCAGCCCTGAGGAACTATATGTTTCCACATTTTTCTTTTAAGAAGAGATTTGTGGATTAGATAATATAACTGCAAGCCACTTCTTAATTTCTAAGACCTATCCTGTCCTGTGGCTTTTATCATCGTGTGGCTTCTGAGATGAGGTTTGCTTTACCTGAGGCTCTAGCTGTTGGTAGAGGAGAAGGACAATTCAGCAGTACAGGAGAGGTGACGTACGGTATTTTGACCTGTCTTTTCTCTGCACTGACGTGTTTTGTGTGCTGCCCAGCCATTATCTTAGTTATTTTCTCACTGCTGAGGTACAATACCTGACACCAACAGCTTGTAGGAGGAAAGCTTTATTTTGTTTCATAGTTTGTAGAGGTTCCAGTCTGTAGTTAGCTGGCTCCAAGGCAGAAGGGCATGGCAGAGAATTGCTCATAGCACGGTGGGCAGGAAGCAGGGGGGACAGGGAGAAGAGGAGAAGCATGGGAGCGGGGAGGGAGAGAGAGGGAGAGCAAAGGGGGAGGGAGGGAGATATACCCTTCCAGGCCACGCAGCCAGTGACCCTCCTCCTCAGACTAGGCTCCTCCCGACGTCACTTTAGCTGTAAACTCAACAGTGGACTGGCTGATCCGCCCACGAGAATCATGTCCCCATGATCCAGTCACCTCCCCAAACCACATCTATGTGTGCATGAGGCTTTGGAGGACATCTATATAGAAACCATTAACAGGTGTGAAAAAATGCCAGAGTGGGATTCTTGTCCGTGTCCACATAGACTCTCCTATAAACACGTATTAACTGTATAATTATTAACCTCCTGTCAGCTCCCATTTGCATATGACATTTTTACTGTTCTCCCACTGTGCTGACTTCAGTGTTATCTGGTGGCTTTTAGAGCCAAGCTCCTTGTCTGTTTCCAGCATTTCTTTTGCATACCATCCATTTACTATCTTCTCTTTTTCTTTTCACTACACAAACTATTTACAGGAATAACAATATGGTAAGCACTTTGCTTACATTATTTCATTTTGTCTTCAGAAAACTCTGAGTTATAAACCCTTTTTTTGAGATTTTACAGATGAAGCAATCAGACTTATACAAGGTGCCTAATGCTAAGTAGTAAGTGTCAGAGCTTGCATCCAGGCCTAGTTGATCTGATGCCAGAATCCAGTTTCTCTTGGTCATGTCAAACTCTCTCCTCAAACCAAGAAGTCACTTCTTTTTTTTTTTTTTTTGCGGTACTGGGGATCGAACTCAGGACCCTGCGCTTGCTAGGCAAGCGCTTATTCCACTGAGCTATATCCCCAGCCCAAGAAGTCACTTCTTACAAACCTCATTGGATAGCATGTGGTTTATCCATCTATCATAGAATCATCTATGTGAAGGAGCTTTCTTGTAATTAAGATAACCACCTCTGTTTTTGTGCAAAGTACCAGAATTCATATACTTTGGTTTTTTAAAATGAATGTGGCTGCATCCGGGGAAGATGGGGACCGGGTGAGCAGCAAGGGAGCGAACCTCCTTAATAAACACCACCAGCTCGAGACAGACTTGGTGAGCGTGAATGCCGGGACCTCGGCTGGGAAGTTTAAACTGGGCGTATTTCTCTGAGATGCCGGGGGAGATGTGGTAGGGCGGACCAGGCTGCCGGGGCGAGACGTGGGAAAGTCCCAGACGCTGGGAGCCGGGG